>JABUQX010135105.1:17500-27500 GCA_015478945.1 Trachelipus rathkii | reverse complement strand
TACACAAGACACAATTATTATTATTATATTATTATTACGTCGAAGAAGTGAATCCCCGAGGTGATCACTTCATGAGTTGTTTTTTAAAAACCCTTCTGCGCCTGCTCAGCGACTCCGAGTCCGCACTGCACTGCACCGCACCGGTCCGCAAGGCCCGCACCGCACCGCACCGCGCCGCCGGCTCCGACATATATCTATATAAGTTAAAGTTATCGTATCGTGATAAAATTTGGAGTAGGTGTTAGATGATGACGTACCCTATTCGTATACGAAGTTACGTCCCCATGGTCTCCCCGAAGGGAGCCCCGCCCCCCTTCAAAACAAAATATTATGTGATGTAGGAAAGCGAAATTTATGAGAGATTCAGAGTGAATTTCTAGAAAGACCTTGGTAGTGAATCTGATGAGTTGCTCCGGCACCGGTGCTGGACCCACTGCGCGGTCCCGAGTTAATAAACATTCGTATAACGACAATGTTGTTGTCTTTATATATGTTATTGGATCTATAGATTTCGAAAATAATGGTTTCAGAACCATAAAAAAAAAAAAAAAAAAAAAAAAAAAAAAAAAAAAAAAAAAAAAAAAAAAAAAAAAATTCTTACCACTTTTATGTTATTTACTAAAATTGTAGTTTTACATACCCTAAAGCAGTAAATCAGTAAATCAAAACAACCATCCATCTACCTTCCTGTCACCCTCCTGTCCATTTGTGAGATCTATTGATCTATTATTAAGGTCAAATATTTTTCTAAAATTTTCATGTTTACATTACCCTAAAGCAGTAAATCAGTAAATCAAACACCATCCCATCTACCTCCTGTTACCTCATACCCTTCTGTGATCTAATTGATCTATTGATTAAGGTCAATTTTTACTAAAAGTGTAACGTTTTACATACCCTAAAGCCAGTAAATCACTAAATCCAAACACTATCCAACCTCCCTCCTGACCATCTGTGACTATTGATCTATTGATTAAGTCAAATTTTTACTAAATTGTAATTACATACCCTAAAGCATAAATCAGTAAATCAAAACCACTATCCAACCACCATCCATCCCCCTTCCTGGCCATCCTTCCTACCCTTCTATGATCTATTGATTCAAGTCACATTGGAGTATCATTTTTGATAAACATAACATAAAATCAAGTTCTTTATACAAGATCCAAACAATATATGCTGACGTAACAAAGTTTTCACATTAATAAAGCTTACTTAGCATCATCTGAATTAAGAAAATAATGTACAACGACAAACTTAACTCATCTTAAACAGGAATAAACGGTCAACATTAACAAGTTCACACCTAAACAAAAAAACAGTAAAGAACTAACATAGCAACCAAAAACGTAACTTTATTCACACTTTGTCAAGCCTATCTCTAACAAACAAGTTAATTACACTAACATGGTAATATTTAACTAAAATTAATCACAACATTGATTCATATAGACGGCAAAAGTATGCTAACGTAACAAATTTTTCCATTATAAGCTAACATGATGTAACATGAACTAAGAATATAATATTACAACGACAAAAACATGACAGATCTAAGCAAAAGATATAATGTAACGTCAACAAAGATCCAACACTTATCAACATAAAGTAACTAACAAGAACTCACAAAAACATAGTCCATTCATACTTTATCAACCAAATCTCCAACATGACAATGTTAATTTTACATTAACATAGTAATATTTAACAAAAAATTTTCCATAACCTTACCTAACCAGCATATACCTAATGGGTAAAGACAAAACAAAGTAAAGTTTTATCTCTGTAAGCTAAACTATGAACATAACGTACTAGCACCCAACAACCAGACGAATAAACAGCCATCATCTAATGTAGTCAATAAATCGAACATAAGAGCGAACTAAAACAAGGTTTTCATTGTTTATAACATTAATTTCATGAAAAGCAGTTTTATATTAAAGACATAAAAACATAAAACATAAAAAATATAAGTATATTTTAAATATATTAATCATCTGATCAGCGAACATAGATTCAAGTTGGGTAAGCCATTTATATTCTCTCTAAAGATCAACATCCTTTGAAAGAGTAAGTTATAAAATGCCTTCACTGCACTAAACCTTTCGCGTATTTTATCAGCAGCACTTCATTCTCTCATACAAGAGAGAAGTTAACTCATCCAAGCTGATATAGTTATTAACGCATTCCTGTATACTGCATTATAGGGGAAACCGCATGTTTCGGTGTAAATATCATAGATTACACCATGTGCTATACGTATTAAGTCTTCAAGTATGTCAACATCGTTAAGGTGCGATGTTAATTCGTTTTTTATTTTAAGCAATGCTGTAATATTTTCAGATGTTCGAACTGTGAAACCTATACACGTACGCATGAGGTCACACTAAAACGATGGGTTTCCAGGTAGGGACGATATCAAGTTTTAAATATTGTCACACGACCGAGAGCACAACGTCTTTTTCTATATCACCTCTCACACGGTCACCTCTGATAGATATTTCACTACTCGTCGATCCATCAGATAACAAACACTTATCCTCTAGCCATGCAGTTGCGATATCGATAATCTTATGAATCCATCAGCCACAAACGAATAAAGGTCTATTATTTGACTCTCTGGCAGGAATACAAGCATTGTCCTACTTTTACTGGATTGACGATAAAATTTTATTGACACAACGTTGGGAATAACGAAGCTCCTCCTGAAGATATCAACAACAGACGTGGAGATGCAGGGAGATGTCATCGTACCAGTACAGTGAAAAAATGTCCTACTGACGGAAATCGTATGCGTAAACAACCCGATAGGTAATGAATTCTTTCTTTCAACCAATCAGAAGAAAGAAAACAAGAATACAACGCACGAACGAACCATTTCAGTTCAAAAGGATATATATTCTCGTTAGGCAACAACAACAACAACAACAACAAAACAACAACAACAACAACATAGTACAAAAATAAGTTCTTTATATACCAACCTGCGAATATAGGCTAACATTACAATGTTTTCACAATAATAAACCTAACATTGCATCATATGAACTAAGAAAATAACGTACAACGACAAACCTAACAACAACATACGCATAAATAAACAACTAACATTAACAAAGTTCCACACTAAACACCTGTAAAGTATAACATGGCAATACCAAAACGTAACCTATGCATACTTTTTCCAAGTCATATCTCTAAGCATATAACGTAATTTACATTGATGCAGTAATTTAACAATTCTATCATAATCTTGTCCAATTATCATACAGACCAACAAAAAACTGTAAACATAAACAAAGTTTATCCAAACAAACACAAAAAATAAAGTTCTTATATACTTAACCATCCAATATATTGCTGAACGCTAAACAAACGTTTTTACATTAATAAAGCTAGCATAACATTAACCAAAACTAAGAATATAATGTACAACGACAACCTAACACACCTACGTACGAATAAACCACTAACGTTAACAAACTTCTGCCGGCTTAAACAACAGCTTAAAAGTACCCTAACACTTCGTATTAAACGTAACCTATTCACAATTTTTTCAAGCATATCCAACATTTCAATGTTAATTTTACATTAACATCGTTATATTTAACAAAAGTTTAACATAAACCTGTCTAATCATCAAACTGACAAAGAGAACATTAACGCTAACGTAACAAAATGTTTTACATCAACTTCGTAACAATTTAACAAAAAAAAATTCCCTAACCTCGTCTAAATGTCATAATCCCAATCGAAAATTTGCAAACATAACAAACTTTTAACCAAACATAAACAAAAATAACAAAAATTTTTATCCTGACATAGCATAAAAAAAAGTTCTTTGAATAAATTATCACAGTAAAACGTAATAGTTTACTGATTTTAAAACAGTAAATCCAGTAAATCAGTAAATCAAACTACCATCTCAACAGTCCCCATACCCATCCCACCAGCTGTGATCTATTGAGCTTTTGATTCAAGTCCATATTTCGAGTATCAGTTTGGATAAACATAACATAAAAAATAGGTTCATTTATATACTGACTATGAATATTATGATAACAACCAAAAGTTTTAGATCAATAAAGCTAACATATCATACGCAACTAGGAATATAATGTACAAATGCCAACCTAACATACCTAGCGTATGAATAATCAGCTAAGATCCTGAAAAATTTCCCTACTTTTCAAAGGTAAAGAGGCTAACAGATCATACAATACTCGATATGTCCCACTTTTCGCTTCATATCACCAACAGTAAAAGCCATATTATCTAACAAAATCCTTAACAATGACGATCTATCCAAGATACCAGCATCTTGAACTATGAATTAACACTATTTTCATCAAAGTGTCAACTCGTTTCGAGTATAACATCAGTTGACCTATGAATAAACGTAGGACATTAGCAAAAATTCTAGGGCAAACCTAACAATACTCAAAAAACGTAACCTAGGCTCACGTTCTAACACATCATCGTCAGTTAACAACAGTAATATCTTAACAAAAAACTCAATCATTTTCTCTAAACAAATCAGGTTATTTTCCACATTTCAAGTAATATTTAGCATAACCTACCTTAACTTACGAATAAAAACAGTTTTCATCAACCAAGAGATCTAAAGCAACACAGTACCTGTCGGAGAGAGAGAAAACCCATGGGGATGCGCCCATTAAAGGTGTGAATCCTGCGAGGGGATCCCCCGAAGGGGTGTAAGCGGCTTTACCCTCCGAAGCAGGGTAAAGGCCTCACCCTTCGGCTTGAGCCCAAACCCGCTACACCCTTCCGGTGACCCCTCGCAGGATTCACACCCCTTCAAGGGGCGCATCCCCCTGTGTTTTCTCTCGGAACGTAAGTGTGCATTTAATACTCTTGGTTGATGAAAACTGGTTTATTCTGTAAGTTAGGTACTTATGCTAAAATATACATGACAATTGTGGAAATAACACTGATTTGTTAGAGAAATGATAGTTTCGTAAGATTACTGTGTTAACTGACGATTATGTGTTAGAAACGTGCCTAGGTTAAGTTTTGTTGAATAATGTTAGGTTTGCCCTAAATTTTGCTAATGGCTACGTTTATTCATAGGTCAAATATGTTATACTCGAAACGAGTGACACTTTGATGAAAATAGTGTCAATTCATAGTTCAAAAATGGTGTAATCTTTGATAGATCGGTCACTTTGTTAAGGGATTTTTTAGATAATACTTTTGCTGATATGCGCGAAAAGTGGAACATATCGAGTATTGTATATCTGTTAGCCTCTTTACCTTTGAAAAGTAGGGAATTTTCAGGATCTTAGCTTATTCATACGCTAAGGTAGTAGGTCTGCATTGTACATTATATTCCTAGTTGCGTTATGATATTTAAGCTTTATTGATGCTTAAAACTTGTTGGTTTAATCATATATCATAGCGTCAGTATATAGTAAGAACCTATTTTTATGCTTATGTTAATCCAAACTGATACATCGAAATATGACTGAATCAAAAGCTCAGATAGATCACAGGTCTGTGATGGTGGGAGTTGAGATGGGTAGTTTGATTACTGATTTACTGATTTGACTGCTTAAAATCTAGTAAACTATACGTTTACTGTGATTATTTATTCAAAGAACTATTTGCTATGCAATTCAGATTAAAATTTTGTTATTTTTTGTTATGTTGGTTAAAAAGTTTTATGTTGCAATTATTCATTGGGATGTTATGACATTTAGACGAGTATGATGGAATTTTTTGAAATGTTACGAATGTTGATGTAAAACATTTTTACCGTTAGCTTATGTTCTTGCATATGATGATTAGACAGGTTTATGCTTAAGAACTTTGTTAAATACATTGTAATGAAATTAACATGAAATGTTAGAGATAGTGGCTTGAAAAAATGCTGAATAGGTTACGTTTTATTACGAAGTGTTAGGTACTTTACTGTTTAAGCGCAGAAGAAGTTGTTGAAGTTAGTAGTTTATTCGTACGGATGGTGTGTTAGGTTTGTCGTTTGCATTATATTCTTATTATGTTATGATAGCTTTATTAATGTAAAAACGTTGTTACGTCAGCAGTATAATCGATGGTTAAGTATATAAAGAACTTATTTTTGTATGTTTGGATAAAACTTTGTTATGTTTACAGTTTTTCGTTGGTCTGTATGATATATGACAAGATTAGATGAATCCTGGTTAGAATATTACTGATTCAAGTAAAATTAACTTAATATGTTAGAAATGCTTGGAAAAAGAGAATAGTACTTTTGTTATCCATGTAGTACTTTACAGGGTGCTAAGTGTGGAACTTTAAGGGTAGTGTTTATTAGTGGCGTAAGTTGTGTTAGCGGTTCGTATGTACTTATTTTCTTAGTTCATATATGCCAATTTAGGTATTATTGTTGGAAACATGTAATGTTAGCCATATTCGCAGGTATATATAAAGACTTATTTTTGAGCTATGTTGTTGTTGTTTTTTTTGTTGTGTTGTTTTGTGTTGTTTTCCTAACGAGAATATATACTCTTTTGAACTGATTTGGTTCGTTCGTGCGTTTTATTCTTGTTTACTTTCTTCTGATTGCTGAAAGAAAGAATTCTCATTACCATAAGGGTTGTTACCGCATACGATTTCGGTCAGTTAGGAATTTTTTCACGACTGGTACGATGACATCTCCCTGCATCTCCACGTCTGTTGTTGATATCTTACAACGAAGGACTTCGTTATTCCCAACGTTTCATAAAATTTATCGTCAATCTGGTGGAAACCGAGCATTGGCTTGTATTCCTGCCAGAGAGTCAAATAATAGACCTTTATTCGTTATGGGCTGATGGATTCATCAAGAATGATTATCGATATCGCAAACGCATGGCGTAGAGGGATAAGTTTGTATCTGATGATCGAACGAAGTAGTAGAAAGTATCTATCAGAAGTGACCGTGTGAGAGGTGATAATAGAATAGACGTTGTGTTCGGTGACGATATTAAAACCCTTGATTTACGCAACTACTGGAAACCCATCGATTGTGGACTTCATGCGTACGTGATAGGTTCACATTCGAACATCTGAAAAGATTACAGCATTGACTTAAAATAAAAACGAATAACATCGCACCTTAAACGATGTTGACAAACTTGAGACTTAATACATTATAGCAACATGGTGTAATCTATGCAATATTTACACCAAAAACATGCGGTTCCCCTATAATGCAGTTAATACAGGAAGACGTTAATAACTATCAGCTGGAGAGTTTACTTCTCTCTTGATATGAAATGAGTCGCTGAATCAAAATACCCGAAAAATGACGTTTAGTGCACTGAAGCATTATACTTACAATCCTCTTCAAAGGATTGTTGAATCTTTAGAGAGATAAATAGAACTTACCCAACTTGAATCCTTATGTTCGCTAATCAGATGATAAATATTTAAAATAAACTTATATTTTTATGTATTAATATGTTTTTTTTATATAACGCTCTTTCAATGAAAATTATATGTTATAACAATGAAAAACTTGTTTTAGTTCCCTCTTATGTTCGATTTATTGACTACATTGATGAATGATGGCTGTTTATTCGTCTGGTTGTTGGTTGCTAAGTACGTTATGTTCGTTTAGCTTTTACAGAGAGTAAACTTTACTTTGTTTGTCTTACCCATTAGTTATTATGCTGGTTAGTTAAGGTTATGGTAAATTTTTGTTAAAATATTACTATGTAATTTAAAATTAAACATTGTCCATGGAGATTTGGTGATAAAGTATGAATGGATTATGTTTTTTTGAGTCTTGTTAGTTACTTTACTGTTATAAGTGGGATCTTTTGATCGATCAAACATTTATTCTTCTTAAATCCAAAATATGTCTTGCTATACCATTCTTAGTTCAACATCATGTTACTCTATTAATAGGAAAAATTTGTTACGCTAGCATACTTTCGCTGCTTAGTATGATAATTAAACAAGGTTTATAGTAAATTTTAGTTAAATAATTACCATGTTAGTCTAAAATTAACATTATTATGTTAGAGATATGCTTGATCAAGTGTGAATAAGTTACGTTTTTTGGTTGCTATGTTATACTTTACTGTTGTTTAGGGTGAAACTTTTCGTTAATTGACCCGTTTATTCCTGTTTAGATTATAATAAGTTTGTCGTTGTACATTATTTCTTAAATTCAGATGATGCTAAGTAAAGCTTTATAATGCTGAAAACTTTGTTAACGTCAGATATAGTTGTTTTATCTTTGTATAAAAACTTGATTTTATGTTATGTTTATCAAAATGATACTCAAATGTGACTTGAATCAATAGATCAAAGTAGATCAATAGACCAAGTATGCCGAGGATAGGGGGATGATGTGGTTGTATAGTGGTTGATTTAGATATACTGCTTAGGTATGTAAAAAACCTTACAAATTTAGTAAAAAATTTGACCTTAATTAAATTGATCAATAGATCACAGATGTCAGGAGGGAGGTTGATAGTGCGTTTGATTTATGATTTTACTGCTTTAGGGGGTAGTAAAACGTTACAATTTTAGTAAAAGATATGCTTGTATCAGTAGATCAATAGATCACGATTGGACAGGAGGGTAGGTGGAATGGGTATTTTGTTTACTGATTTACTGCTTTAGTATATGTAAAACACAATTTTAGTAAAATATTTGACCTTAATCAATAATCAATAGATTCACAACTGGACAGGAAGGTGACAGGAAGGTAGATGGATGGTGGATTTACTGATTTTACTGCTTTAGGTATGTAAAAACATAAATTTTTAAGTTATAAAAGAATAGATTTGGTAAGAAATTTTTTTTTTTTTTTTTTTTTTTTGATGGGTTTCATCCCCCTTTTTATGGGTCTCCTGATGTCCAATAACATAATAAAGGACACCTACATTGTGTATACGAATGTTTATTAACTCGCACCGCAGTGGCTCCAAGCACCGGTGCCGAAGCAATCTCATCAGATTCCATACCCAAGTCTTCTAGAAATTCAACATCTGAATCCTCTCATCAAATTTCAGCTTTCTACATCAATATTTTAATGTTTGAAGGGGCGGGTCCCCCTCGGGAGACCCATGGCGGAGTAACTTCGTATACGAATGAGGGTACGTCATCATCTAAACACCACTCCAAATTTTATCACGATACGATAAACTCTAACTTATATAGATTATATGTCGGAGCCGGCGGTCGCCGGTGCCCGGTGCGGCGGGGCGGGTTCGGACCGGTGCGGTGCAGTGCAGTGCGGACTCGGAGTCGCTGAAGCAGGCGCAGAAGGGTTTAAAAAACAACTCTCAGAAGTGATCCCTTCGGGGATCACTTCTTCGACGTAATAAATAATAAAATAAATAATTGTTGTGTATGCGCTACGCGCGCTCGGGTTGTGTCTGCGCGTCAAACAAACCTTCGCTGTTTGACCTCCAAGTTGCTCGGTCGCCCAAACGCTCGTTAGGCTTAAACTCACCCATGCAATCACGCACAAGGCGAAGCCTATATTCACGTCCACCCTCGGGTGACCCCCCTCTATAATACATTCCTACAGACTGAAAATTTACACGATTCGTCCTTATTCCCATATTATAAATGATATTCCAAGTTCAGACCTCATCTCTTATACTTTTTGAGAAAAAGCTGTAGGAGCTCAAAGTGTCCATCACACTATATATAATATATTATATATAGATATATATATATTTATATATATATAAATATATATATATATAATATATATATATATATATATATATATATATTATATAATAATTATATATATAATATATATCTACAAATAATATGCTATACACATATATGTTAAATAATATTTATATATATATAATATATATATATATAGATGGTCAGATTTTTTAATGCTCACCAGTATGTAACTAGAAACGGCAGGTCCTACAGTGCTAAAAAACAGAATAATATGGAATCTGCCCGTAAAATTATAAGGAAAGCTTTAACTTTTTTTTATTTTATTTTATTTTTATTTTTTTTATTTTTTCTGGCGTTA
>JABUQX010135105.1:5000-12500 GCA_015478945.1 Trachelipus rathkii | reverse complement strand
ATGGTAACTTAGATATAAAAGCTCTTTAGTACAGTTAATTTGCCGAAGAGTTGTTGAAATGTTTAAAGAAGAGCTGTTTTCTAAAATATTTTCAAATATAAAGCCGCGGAATCCATGTTTCAGAAAAAGTGTTATTCAGGAAGTTTATCATCTGACCAGATTAATATAAGACGAAGAAATTTTATATGCTCTGTCAAATAAAGTTTTTACCAAAATTAACTTTATAAATAGAGGATGAAAGAATCCATACTAGTGTCAATCCGGTAAATGTTGGCTTCTATAAACACTAGTCTGAAAATTTGTCATGTCCTTTAAATATTAAGTCAAGAAAATCCAGGGAATTAGTTTCTTCAGTTTTCAAATGTAAATTTAATATTTGGATGCCTAGAGTTGAAATAATGCAGAAACATCTCGATATGTTCTTTAGATCTAAATAGCAAGAAGGAATCATCAATATATCTCCTATAGAAAGCTGGTCTAAATTTAGTAGGGCAACTTTGAAGCCAGAGAGTTTCAAAATGGCACATAAATATATTACTAAGTGTAGGACCTAATGGACTACCCATAGCAACGCCATCAATTTGCTTGTAAAAATTTCCATGTAAATAAAACCATTATATCTTAGTAGCTGATAGAATAATCCTCAAAACTAGACCTGGTCCAGACCATGACGTTGCTGCATATAAGAATATAAATTAAGAATAATGTCCAGAGTTTCATTTAAAGGCACGTTCGTAAATAAACTTTGGATATCAAAACTCGCCATAATATATTTATCTGCATTAGGAATTTTTAAAATCTCTGAAACAAAAGAGAATGTATCTTTAATCGTATTATCGTTTTTGGTTAGGTTTTCCAAAATTACACACCAGATTCACACACTGGGTCGTCTCCGTACCAGGTCTCCATACCGTGTCGCTACACTGGTCCTCTACACGGGGTCTCCACACTGGTCCTTAAAACAGAAAAGGTCCATTTTAATATATATACTCTTTAATACGTACGGCAATAAATATAATATAATAATAATAATAATAATAATAATAATAATAATAATAATAATAATAATAATAATAATAATAATAATAATAATAATAATAATAATAATAATAATAATAATAATAATATAGTCGTAGCACCGCTACAACCTAAATAAATCACATACGTACAACAACAAATACACTATTCACTTTTGTTTAACATTCATACACACAGTTAAACTAATAAAAATAAAAATGACAAATTATAATAATAATAATAAACAATAATAATGATAAAATCAATAACGACACTAATAATAATAATAATAATAATAATAATAATAATAATAATAATTAAATAATAATAATAATAATAATAATAATAATAATAATAATAATAATAATAATAATAATAATAATAATAATAATAATAATAATAATAAAAATACAAATAATATGTACTATAAGCTTCATTTCCTACACAGGTGTTTTCCAGGTTCATACACCTATTTAAAGCAATCATTTATACTTTGCCGTTATTCAACCAATTTATTTTACCTCGATATATTATCTGATCCCACACCTCTGTTATTAATGTCAATTATGTTATTCACAACCTTAATTCTAATTTCCTATCACCTATTTGCTAACGAATCTACACGTCTGGGACCTCAAAACCACATTTTCATTATTGATTTCAAACAAGTTACTTTTAACATTTAAAAAATTTCCCATACTTAACTTAACGAAACCTAACCTATACTTTCCCTAACCAAATCTTTCGTATTAGGCTCCCAAAGCCATACTCCCTTTTACTATTCTAAATACAATTACCAGAACCTACTTAATTTCCTATTCGTAAATTATTTCAAAAGTTAATACCCCATTTTGGCGGCCAAAAACCGAATCAAATGTATACTTTCCGGTGCTAACTGTTAAACAAACTCTAATATATTTCCAATAATTTTAAATAAACTGTTAAATGGTACTTTTAGATATTCACTATTATTTTAACTACTATTTTAATTTATTGTCCACATGTTACATTACCCTACTATTTAAGTATTACAAAAATTCAACTTACCCGATTTCACGGGACACGAAACTTCAAGATTAGTTTCCACCAAAACTCTTTCTTTCTTTTAATTTGTTTCACACACAAATACGAAATATTCCAAAATACAACTTTGTGATAAATGATCCAATAACGATAAACACTTTTCAAGTTTCCACGATTGTCTGCAAAATACGCATATCTTTTTTCGCTCCAAAAATCCTCCACGTTCTTATTCTTATTTTTAGTTACTTGGTTTGTCAACCAACTATTATAATATATATTAAGAAGAAGTATTTAAAGATAGAATCTCATAAGCTCGTTAGAGCGCCTTCTGGCTCTGAGGATTAACAAGCTCCAGTTGAGTCAGCGAAGGCGAAAGGGAGAAGGATCGAATCCCGACTTCTCCATTTTTGTTCTTGTTGTTGTTCTCACCTCATGAGCGGGAGGGAAAGCAGAGAAAGGGGGAGTGGGAGAAAAATACCTCCCTTCCCACAAGAGCAAGGCTGACATGGCAAGCCAAGAGCAAGCCACACGAGGGGGAGTAGGGGAAAGCCCTCCCTGTTCAATGATGGGGCGAGGCAAAGCAGAGCAGGCTCCGGCAGTGGTGCGCGGATGGTGAGCGGAGGTGGTGCGGGGCTCGTGAGCGCTGGTGCTGGTGAGGGGGTGAGGGTGAAGCGAAACAGGCATGCCAAGTGATGGTAAGTGGGGTCACTCAGGGGTGAGGGGGTGAGGGTGAAGAAGACAGACAAAAAATCACTCATGAACATACGTGAACATGCTCACACACACACGCTTCACGCGCGCGCGTATGTGTGCGTGTTTAAAAGACGATGAAATACAAACAAACATATACAAATACATATACACATACATACTTCTAACTTACGTACGTACGTAACTACGTCACGTACGTACGTGTGTGCGCGCCGATACCGAAAGTATGCCTCAGGAACCTGCCTAGCTTAACCCTTTTCAGGGGGGGTCACTTTCTTAGCGGTACTGGTTATTACTATATATATATATTATTATATATAAAATAAATATATAGATATATATAGATATATATATATATATATAATAATATATAATATATATATATAAATATTATATTATATATATAATATATATATAATATATATATAATATAATTATATATATATATATATATATAAATATATATATTATATATATATAATATATATAATATATATATATATATATAGATATATATATATATATATATAAAAATATAATATTTATATAATAATATATATATAGATATATATATATATATAATATATATATTATATATATATATATAATATATTATTATATAATATATTAATAATATATATAAATATATATAATAATATATATATATATATATATATAAATAATATATATATATATATATAATATTATATATATATATAATAATGTATTATATATATCTAATATATAGGTTGTATCCATAGCTGGGCATGCCGCAACGATTTTCGGCTATTCGGCTAATCGGCTACGCCGCACTATCAATTCTTATAGCCGTAGTCGTAGCCGAAATTTTTTTTTAAATAGTCGGACAAGCCAACGACGCACTGCATTTTTCCGCGGCTATCGTTTCGGCTATGGAATTTTTTTAAATTAATTAAGTGAACCCTAACTCCGTTCTCCCTGATGACAAGTCACTTTCGAAAACGGGTTTTATATTGGTATGAAAAAGGCGTGGCATTGTAGTGATAAGTGTGTAATAATATTTTCAGTCTTAGTTCTATACTAATACGAATAAGATGTGTCAAAAGCTAAAAGAAGAAAAGTGCAACCTGTTTTAAACACGCAGTTTTATTCAAAATTCCTTTGTGATGTTCTTGTCATGTTATTATTTTATTAATTAGGTATTATTATTATTATGTTACTAAGTAATTAAGTAATAATTATTATAATTACTAATTTACTGATTAGTAGTTACTAGTTACTAAGTAATTAATTACTAGTAAAATATAGTATATAACAAATTAAAAATATATATAATATATAATATTAAATATATATATAATATATATAATATATATATATATATATATAATATATAATATATATATATAAATAAATAATAATATATATATATATTAATATATATATATATAAATATAAATATATATATATATAATATATAATATATATATATTATATAAATATAATATATAATATATATATATATAATATATAATAAATATATATATTATATATAATATATATAATATATATATATAATAGATTTATAAATTTATCTAGATACGAAATTTAAATTAAAAATGCCTATTACGTATAAGAAATTAATTCTTGCAAATTATCAAATTCCTCGAAACAAGTTTGGACTAGGACCAGAGGTTTTCTGAACCAAGTTCAGCCCTACAGTCGTAGGTTAAGGAGCAGCTCTCCCATTTTAAATGAGAGCTGTGACATGGACAGCCAAAGATCTCTTACTGATCCTGTCACTGTAACCCTTGATTGTGAGGAGACGAGGGATCCTGGAAACCAAGGCCAAGAGGGCAACGAGGATGCCGTCAAAGAGTTGAAAAGCTATTTGCTCACTCTTGAGAGGTAAGAAACTCGCCTCCATGCTATAGTAAAGACTAAAGACTAAAGACTAAAGAGCATAGTAAAGAGTAAAGACTATAAAGTAACCAAATTAAATCTTTAAATAAAATCTAGTAAATTAACTTTTTTTGAATTTTTTCATGATTGAACATTTAAATATGAAATTACAATAGTCAAATTCAAAAAAATTAAAAACTTCTATTTATTTCAGTTTCTTCATCTTTGAAAAATTTTTGAGGACTGATGAGAAAGTTGATGGGGTGTCTCTTAGGAAGATTCACACTGGTGTTGCCAAGTGTAAACATCCTGCCTGCAAAGGGAAGAAGGGGCTTTCCTACAGCACCCAGACAAGGTCCCACCTCAAGCAGCATTACAAGCATGTAAGTTTAAATAATTATTAATTAAATAATTTAGATAAGATCACAACAACTAACTGGTGTTGCTAGTTAATTAGTTATCAAGATTTAAACACTCTTGTATAAAGTCTTGATACTTTATACAAATGTTATCAAAGAAAATTAAAAAATTTGTAATTAAAGTTTGTATTATTTTTATATACCAGATGCACAATGACCTTCTCCCTCACCTCTCTGCAGCCATTGAAGGGCTTAGCAAGCGCGGTCGCTCCAGTTCAAGGGAGAGTGAGTCTCGCAAGCGTCAGATGTCTCTGGATGAGAGCTTCAGGTCAAAGTTCAGCCAGCAGAGAGCAAGACAAGGTTACACCAGGTGAAAAAATTCAGAAACATAATATTAGTTATTTTAATTGAACTCAATTTTTTTTAAATAGGTATATGAGCGACTTAGCGTCTTCACGTTTTAAAAATATTTTTATTAAAAATTTAAAATATATTGATTTATTAACTTAATTACTTTTTCATCATTAGGTGGTTCATTCATTCAATGATGCCACTGGATTTAGCTGATGATCCTTACACGAAGGAGATGTTTTACCTCATTAATCCCGAGTTTCATCCCACCTCAAGGAGGACTTTGAGCAGGGATATTGAAAAGCTGATGCAAAAGGGGAAGACTCGACTGATAAACAACCTCTTCCACCAGAAGTGGGTGGCCACTACAGCCGACAGTTGGACCGCCCACAATAGGTCCTTCTTGGGAATGACAGTCCACTGGATTGACAGGGTCAACCTCAAAAGGTGCCATGCAACTTTGGCGGTCAGGGAGGTGAAGGTAAGAAAATTAAAAAGTTAAATTTTGTCATTTTATACCTTAGTCTCATAACCATAAGAACATATGAGGTGTAAATATTATTTAATTTACAGACTAAAACAATAAAATTATTGTCTTTAGGAAAGGCAAACTCACCAGTTACTGGGGAAACTAATCACAGAGATTCATCATGAGTTTAGCATCCACGGTAAGGTGAAGGCCACCACTACGGACAATGGCACCAACTACGTGGCAGCCTTCAACGCCTTTGGTGAGTCCAACCAGGACCAGGAGAACCTTCCTATGGACCCTGATTATCCTGACTTGGAGATTGTGGATCTCCAGGAGCTCCTGAGGGCTGAGGGTGACAACCCAAGTCTGCCGCCTCAACACCGCTGCAGGTACTTAGAATTCGCGAAAACTAGTGCTAAATGCTACTAATATATATTAATAATATTATTAAGTAATAAGTATTAACAAATAAAGATTTGTCATTTAAGATTTAACTAATAATCTTTGAATTTCTTGAATTAAATATCTTATTGTTTCAGTGCTCACACACTCAATCTGTTGGCGACAACAGATGTGAGTGATATACAGGGCTGGAGCAAGGGGGGCTCACAGTGGAGGAGGACCATAGCTAAGATCCAGGCCCTGTGGAACCTTCAGAACAGGGCCCCAGTGGTGGCCAACCAGATCAAGATTGTCGCCAAAAGAAAACTGAAGACTCCTGTGGTGACAAGGTAGTAGTAGTTACTATTAAAAAAAGAAATTTAGCGTAAGAAATTGTTGCCGATTAATTATAGACAAGTTCATTTTATAAGTTTTTGATATTTTATATAAAGTTATATTTATTTCTGCAGATGGAACTCCCTATATGATAGTGTGATGGTCCTTCTGGAGGTTTTAAGGGTCGAAAACCAAATGGATGCCATAAACACCATCCTCATCAAGCAGCCCAAGGGAGGTTCCCCTCTCACAGAGGTAGACGTCGAGGTAAATATAAAGTATTTTTAAAGTAGCAATTGCTCTTTTAATATTTTTATTTATAATTTAATAAATTTATTAAATTATAAATCTCCTCACAAACCCAAACCCCCTCCATTAATCCCTGTTCTGTACCTGTACCATCGCTCTTGCTTGCCCAACACTCATATCGCTACTTCGTAAACAATCTCTAACTGAATATATCCACCTTTTTTTCCGGTCGTCCGACAGGCAAAACACTCTCACATGTGCTCTTATACACTTTCTTAACCAATATGGTGTTCTCCACCTTCTCCACATGTCCAAACCATCTTACAAAATCCTCATCAAATTTGGCAGTCTTTTCCCTTACCCGCAAGACACGCTTCCATGATAAACTCGTTCCTCATCTTATCCAATCTCCTAACTGCCAAGAACGCCCTCAGATTGTCCATCTGTACAACCCTCACTCTTGATCTATTCGCCCTATTCCATACAGATACCTCGCTCTCGTGCTCCCGTATTTTTATTAATAATCAATTATGCTTACGTAACTAAGCAATATATTAATTTTCACTCTTTCAGGTCATGAACGAGTACACATTGGTCATGCAGCCTGTGGCGCAGTGTCTTGATATGCTTCAGGGGGAGAAAAGGGCATACATGGGCACCCTCCTACCCCAACTTTGGTTGATGAAGACCAGCCTTGAGGAGAAGAGTGAAAATATTCAT
>JABUQX010135104.1:0-19833 GCA_015478945.1 Trachelipus rathkii | reverse complement strand
ACAATTTTGCTAACATAAAACGAACTTAAAAAAATTGGACAAAACAGATCCCCCATCACCACCTTGAAGCTGTTTAACACCATCAAAAAAAAACTCAAAAGACTCAAAGCACAAGAGAGGGTCCTGACAAAAATATCAATATTCACCTGAAGTTTAGCTTAAGAAGGAACGTCTATAGGAAACCTAGCCCAAATATTCAACACAAGCTTGGCAAACTTCTAGAAACAACCGCTCATGTAATCCCCAGATTAAACATAACAGACCCCCAAGTAACCCTTAACTCCATGTTAGACCAGTGGTTCCCAACCTTTTTTTGTGTATCGCCCACATTCAGCTGCTAACTGTACTTTCCATCGCCCCATCCCCTTCATAGGGAAAGTAAAATTTTATTATAGTATATATATATATATATATAATATAATATATATTATATATATATATAGTATATATATATATATATATATTATATATACTATATATATATAGATATATATATATACTATATATATATATATATTATTACGATATATAATATTTAAATGTGTTTAGCCAAGATCTTAGAAATTGAATGAAAAATGAATTACGAGTAGCTGTGTAATTTACATTTTTTTCCTTAATGGCTGCCTTGGGCTTGATGAGACTTTGCAAGGTCTTCAATATTAGGCTTAAATGTTGCCGTTAGTCGAAGTCGTAAGGTCCCCTCTTTGCACTACATGTATCAGTTTACTTTCGCTGCCTTTAGGTAAGGAATTGCAAACTTGCACTAAATCCTTTCTCCACTAAATATTGATGAAGGAAAGAAGTAAAGTAATGTCAATTCCTTGCCAAAGTTTAGGGATGAATTTGTTTGCATTTTGGCGCCAAAATGCTGCACTAACCAAGGTGATTAAAATGTATTTTTTAGCTTCGATATCATTTGTAAGGTCAATAATTGTCTTCACGTAAATTTTGGTGCAATTAGAAGAGACGGCAGCATAAAAGGAAATGGCACTCACGCACCCAATCAGGTTATGTCAAGTTCACAAAGATTCTTTAAATCTTGTAATAAAGTCTTCTTTCAGAGTGGTCCAAGTGAGAGCAATACCATTCAATATCTGTATCCAAAATTAATATATTATATTATTATGTATAACAAAGTGTAACGTGGAAACTGCAAAAAATCTTTCCTAGCTAAGCTGTCTTTGTTAAAGGTTAATTTTCCTGATAAAAGAAGTTAGAATTCCCTTCGACTTTTAATAAGATTTTAAATTTTCTTGACCCAACCTTTTCTGAGAAAATATCTTCGTTTTTCCGCTAGAAAGATCTGAAAGATGACCCAATGTCAACCCTTTTATTTCTTTAATTTATCATGCAATTTCTATCACAGAATTTAAGAAATTTCCTGGACAGTATCCTAAAGAACCATGAAGCGATTCAAAACCGGTTGCCATTTGAGGATCGTGCAATCGGTATGCCCATAATAAACGCTCAAAATTCTCTTCATCTTTCGTGGAATAGCTGTCGAATAAACGCTCAAAATTTAAAGAGGGAGATTTGATTTTATTTATGATTTAATCTTTGCTGTCAATGTATCATGCAGTCGTCCACTAAGATGCTTTGCAGCTCTGTCTTTCCTTTTTCCCTTTTCTCCGTGCATGAATCAATACAATGAAGAAGAAGTATTTGTGGAACTGCTTCTTTTAAATGAGCTATAAATCCACGATATCGACCTATCATAGCTGGCGCTCCATCTGTTGCACAAGCAACATGGGAATATTTTGCCGTATAAAAATTGGTTTTAACAACCTTAAAAATTGTTGAACCTTTTGTGTCAAGAAACATTTTTTTCACAAAGAGAAACTCTTCAACAATTTCTTTAGTAGAACTTACATATCGGACTTATGCCATAAGAAAGATGACTCATCGAGTTGCAGAGGAAATCCTAGTTTTTTAAACTGTCACATAGTTTGTTTTCAATATCTTTTGCCATTTCATCTATTCTTGATGATACTGTGTTATTACTGAGAGGAATTGAGGTTGTTAAAACACTTTTACCTGGGAAAATCATTGTATCCAAACTTCATTAATTACTGGCAGTATAGAAGAGTTTCACCAATATTGTGTGGTTTGCCACATTTGCAATCATCTTTGAAATTTTATAAGATAAAGACAAGCCCTTTCTCTAAATCTGTAGTTTTCTTTGCAAACATTCCTTTGATGCTTGATAAACCAGCTAAATTTTGGAAATTAATGTTCATTCTGCGAAAGGGTTCAACATCTTTATCCAATTTTGTCAGGATGCATTCTTTTTAAATTTTCTACCATTCTTGAAGGTCATTGCTTCATTTGAGAATTTTCTTTCCCACAATAATTCAAAATCGCATTTGTCGTTATTAAACGGATTGCAATGACGATCCATATTTAAGTACTTCATCGGAGTTATTGCCGACACTTTTTTTCACTCATTTTATAAAATTATATAGGGCCTCTCTCTCTCTCTCCTCTCTCTATATATGATATATAATATATATATATCATAATATATATATATATATAATATATATACTAATATATACTAAATATATATAGTAGTATACATAACTCATATATATATACTATAACTATCATATAGCAGGCTGGAGCAATGGTTTAACACCCATCCTTGGCTATTCAAAACCACTCCGGTTCCTAAACCACATAAAACAACACCAAATGAGTATAAACCATAAATAACAACACATGTCAAAATTACTAAAAAATGTATATCACTTAACTGGTTTTCCGTTTACGCACTGTTTGACGTATATGCAGTCCTTATCTCAATTTTGTAAAATCGAACAAGAAATAAGCACACTTAAAGGGAAGTATTGACATTCAGGAAAGGTTCAAAAGTAAACCTGAAAGCAATAAAAAAAAATTATCTGCTCCACATTTTATATATTGTGAGAATGATTATCATATATATATATACTCAGCTTAAATATATATTAATAGATATATATATATAGATACTATTATACTATATATATATCATATACTACTAAGATAGATATATATGAATATAATACTAAGATATATATATATACATATTATATACAATATAATATACTACTATTTCCGTAAATGTGTAGAACATGTTTAACAACATCCAGATTCTTGTTTCGGGCTCTTTGGAGGAATTTTCATTTTCTTACGCATACCCCATCTCATGACACATTTTCCACAAGATATAACATAACCAACTCATTTAGTGACGAGTTGTGTCCGGCCCACCAACGCACTCACGACCAAGCTAGAAGGCAACGACTGTAAACTAAGTGATGCAGTTTATATTTGGTGATGATGTTTATAGTTGGAAAAATATGAATATGGAAGTAGAACAGCTTAATCCCCCACTCAACAGACAAGATTTATAGCAAAAGAAAAAAGGAAAAGGCTAATCATCAAGGCAGATAACACGAAAGCTCACTTTTTGGCGTATATTTTTACCCAAAGATATCAGACCACAGGATACTTCCAGAGGATGAGTATTCACAAAGCAGCGGAATTTATGAATAAAATAGAGACAAATTCCCTCACATTTTATAACAGCTTACCATCCATTTGATGAGCTCTTGTTAGTCCAGCAGTGACTCCTTCATCTCTGAGTACAGACCTCCCAAAGAAAAAATTAGAATGAGACAACGGTCTCACTATAACTAAAATAATAAGCAATATCGCTCAGCAACTCACTTCAACCTCGCTAATGTTAAGACAAGTATTTTCAAACTTTGGACTTGGCTGACACACAGCCAACATTAGAAATAGGTTAGCGCAACAGCTTAAAGCACGGCGAAGATATAGTTTTTTATGCAATATGAAAATGCATGAATCTCTCTCTTCTTCTCTCCCAATGCCCACTACTCATCCTCTCTCTCTCTCTATATACATAATACTATATATATATCTATACTATACTATATATAATATATTAATAATATATACATATATATATATATATCATATATATACCTATATACCTAAATATACAGTATATATAGATATATATATACAGCTACTATATATATACTATAACTATATATAAGTTATATAATTACTACTATATATATATACTATACTACTATACATTATAGCTATATATAATATATATATAATACTATATATATATATATATATATACTATATATATATATAGTACGTATATATATATATTCTATAATATTACCTAGTATTCAAATAATAAAGGTAAAAAAGAGATTAATTTGATATATCATTATAGCGTTGAAATTTGAATAAACTTCTTTTTTCTTTATTGCGTTTTTTATTTTCTTTTTTTTTTGCTAAAGATATAAAGATAATAACGTTTTGTCAGAATAAGGAGGTTCTATAGTCAGTTCATATATACAACTCTTTTTCTAATTACTTTTATTGTAGATTTATATAAAAACTCAAAAAGATAATAATTTTATACCAGTTTACATTATCGAAGATAAAATTTGAAATTTTAAGAATCTAAAAAGAAATTATATTAAGGAAATTTTAAACAATACTGCTGTTAGCAATGTGATATAACAGATTTTCCAGTACGCTGATTTTGCCATCTCTACAAGATCTCCATTAAACCAATAACCAAAAGCCACCATTAAACCATCAAAATAGCATAAAAACCAAAAAGCAAAACAAACATGCTTTTTCTGGTTTTATCATAATAACAACAAACCAATGGCTATTTTGGGGTTTTTTTAAAAAAAACAATGGTTTTTTTCCAACCCTAATACTATATATATCATATATATGATAAATATATATATATATATACTAATAATAATAATAATAATAATAATAATAATAATAATAATAATAATAATAAAGCAATAATAAAAATACTAAATAAACAATAATAGTTTAATATTACTATATAAGATATCATTACCATCAACTAATTGATGAAAGTGGTAGGAGTCACGATTTAATGATATTGGAGTGCCACCTTGTTTTACTTTCCTGAATTTAATTTTTTTTTTTTTTTTTAATTTTAAATCCTTTCTAATGTTTATTAACTTCATAAAGTATAAATTGTTAATGAAAGAAAAATTAACATGCTTCATTTTTATTAACACATGAAATCAAAAAAAATAACTTGCCAAAAAAAAAATTTGAAGTGATTTTTTAATTAATGATAAGAAATAAAATGAATAAACAATAGATATCCCTTTAAAACCATTTAAAAAATAAAAAGGAAAATTAGATTTATTATTAATAACACAATAAAGTTTCAGTAAACTCAAAGTTCAATTATCAAATAATGGAAAAAAAGTCTTAAATTTTTGATTGAATTTTCATTTGCAGGTGCAAGGTTTAATTACACAGAGAACTCCTATAGGTGGGTTGTGATCACAATGGTCTGTAGAATAAGCTCCACCAGGTCCGTCCACATGAGCACATGTGCAATTCATTCCAGGCTCAGGTTTGGTGTAAACAATAAAAGGGGTTTTAAATGGAAATTCTGGACCACAATCTGTTAATTATTGAAAAGAGGTATAAATATATTTTTTTCAGATTTAAAAGTTACATGATACATATTATTTAATGATATTATGCAAATGCTTAGCAACGTTAACGATAGTTTCTTTAAACAAAGAAAATCCTGTAGGTTCTATTCAGTATATATATATATATATATATATATATGCTGCTGCTATATATATATATATACCTTAGCCTTGTATGTAGCCAGCCTTAGCCATATATACTATTTATATATATATATAACGCTGCATATATCTAATATATGTATATATATATATAGTATATATATACATATAAACATAATATGTATATATATGTATAATAATATATATATATAATAATAGCCAACAGCCAACAACCCAAAAAATATTAAAGTCAGCATATATATATAAATATATATACTCTTTATATATATGTTATATATTTATATATATATACATATATATATATAACATATATGTATATATATATATATATAGCCTGTATATATATGCCAATATATGTATAATAACGCGCCAGCAACATATATAACCTTCTTTCTATATATATCTTTCTTTCTAATATATGTATATTTATATATATATATATATATATATATATAACGCTAGCAGCATATACGTATGTAGTATACCTTATATGTAGCCAGCAGCAGCATATAGCGCCCTTCTTCGCTGTAACTATATAGCCAGCCATGTATTTGTAGCGTAACTAACCCTTATATACCAGCAACAACTTATAGTAACCAGCATATATATATGTATATATATATATATATATATACTGCTCATATATGTGATTGAAAACCTCTGCGACAAACTCGGAAGGCTGATAGAGCAAACAATAGGAGCATTTGTGTTAAATAAGCTATGTTGTATGACGCTTCGTTTCAAAGTTACGGATGATGTAAGATAAAAACCACGTTATGTTGTTTGACGCGTCGTTGCTTCGTAACCGGAGATTTAGGTATCCCTAATGTTCTGTATGTGTGCGTGCGTACATCTGGGTACTGTGTACTCCGAGGGTTGATACAGGTAACAATAAGGATATTTTGTTAAAAACAACGTATGTGTTTTGACGCGGGGTTGTAAAGCAAACAATTGTAGCTTGTTATAGAAATCATTTTATTTTTTGGAAAATTACGAAGGTGTTCAAAGTGTCTCCCTGTGCCAGATTACACTCGTTACATCCACGTGCCATTGCCTGTCGAAGTTCTACCAGAACATGCCCTTTACTGTGTCTGTTGATTTGATCCGAACGCAGTGAATATTCGCTGAATCGGTTCCTCTCTTGTGTTGACTGGTTAATGTACACAACACTCTCCACATGCCCCCAAAGAAAATAATCTAGGGGGGTGAGGTCGGGCGATATTGCAGGCCACGCAACAGGTCCCCTCTCCCTATCCATTTTGTCAGTGTAGACTCTGTTCGGATGCGCCCCGTACTTAGTGGCTGAAGTGCGCTGGAGAGCCATCATGTTGGAACCACATGAGCTGCAGAAGCGTGTTCTGGAAATAGTGGGTACGCTGGTTCATCCAAACGGTGTGTGAAGCCAGTGACAGATCCCAGCAGATAATCCCCAAGAATTCCACCACAGATGTTTACAGTGAATTTCATACAGTCAGCTCCTGATGAAGACATTGCCGTTGCAGTTGTCCTCGTCCCATGGTAGCTGTTTCTGCTGTTGAAGTAGTCATCACGTGTGAAGCACGCCTCATCGGTAAACAAGATATGTGCAGGAAAAGCAGGATTATCAATGCTCCGTTGCAGAAAACCACCGGAGCAAAATTACACGGGGTTCAATCGTTTTGCCATGTCACTTTATACTTTCTGTAGGTAGGTATGCATGGAGGCTTTGCTCTTGCATGACCCGAAGCACAGACGACGATTTGAACCCATGCCATGGGCAATGGCGCGTGTGTTAGTCGACGGGTCGCTGGCGACTCTCTCAAGCACCTCATCTTCAAACGCAGGAGTCTTCGTATTACGCGGTCTTCCACCGATTATACTCTCAGAGAGGAGCTCTGATGAGGCAAGCAAACATTGTGTGGTGTGGTGTGGGTGATTTCTGTGTGGAAACCGTTCCCGGTACATAAAGTGTGCTCTTCGTCCATTTACATTCGTCGCACAGTAACATTATCATGTCGGTTAACTCCGGGAAGAGTGTAGTGATCTATTCGTAGTCGATGCCTACACTGTACTGAATCAACGATGAATTGGGCAAGGTAAAGGTACTTACCACGTGTTTCCGAAGGGCGTTAAGCGTACACACATGTACGCACGCACAAACATTAAAATTGAGTAACTAAATCGTCGGTAACACATGCGACGCGTCACACAACATAAACTAGTGTACCTTCAATCGTCTGTAACTTTGAAACGAAGCGTCATTTCAACATAGCTCATTTAACAATAAATGTTCCTTATCGTTTTGCTCTATCAACCCTCGAGTTTGTGGCAGGGTTTTGAATAATTCTATAGTTTTTCCTTCCTTTGTGGTAACCTTAGCATATATATATATATATATATAACCTTGCATATATATATATATATATATATATAACTATATTTATATATATTCTATATATATATAGCAGCAGCAATATATATATATATATGCTGCCATACACTGCCTGCTACCTTATATATATATACTGCCTTATATATATATATATATATATATATATATATAGCCTGCCTCCCGAAGGTCCTTGCTGCTGCTGCTGCTGCCCTTGCTGCATATATGCTCGCTGCTATATGCTCTGCTGCTGCTCTTGCTATATTAGAGAGGGGTGTGCAGTAAGCTCAAAGTTCACCCTCTAACGCAAATTACGCAGATAGCATAAAGGCAGGCTTTAAATTGGGGAGATTAAATTCAGCAGGAAACGCAGAAGATGGAAGAGATTTCCATAAGAACGGGGTGGCAGGGGAAGGAGGAAGCTTTTACCTCAACAAACGCCTTGAGTTGCCAATATCAACACAAACTCGTGCACCAGATAGCACCTTGTACTAAAGGGACGAAGTAAAGATTGGTGTACCGGCGAGATTGATAAATTCCTCCGAGCACCCGCCACTATAGAATAGAATAAGCACCAACATCGCGTCGCAAAGATAGAGGGGTCAAGTGAACTGGAAGAACAGAAAGTTTATTAGCCTTGGCTTTCGACTCGACCCTGTTGAAAAGCCTGGAGTGAGACCAGGCCCAACCAGTTGTGAGAACCGGTACTCCATGCAGAGCGGATAAGACATTTGTGCTTAGCTGGTGTGGCTTTGAGAAGAGGAAAAAAAAGTCCCGCAGTCAACAGAACTACGAGTTTCTTTGAGGCCGCTCTAGCAACCGTTGTGATATGAGGTTTCCAAGACATTTTTTGTTTATGGTAAGGCCAAAATGTTTGAGAGAGAGAGAGATTTGTAGAAGTTTGTTTTTTAAAAAATTGAATTTCACAAGGTTGAGAGGACCCCACCTAGAAATTCTATCCAGATCAGCGAGAATAGAATCGGAAAGATTAAGACAGAGAGGCAATTCTAGAAGTAAGAGGGAGCAGAAATGAGTTGAAGAATGAAGGGTCGAGTCATCGGCATATGAGTGGATAGAGTTAGATGTGCAGATGAGAAGAACATTAATGAAAGTAGGAATAAAGTAGGAGATAAGACAGAACCCTGAGGAACACCACTATTGACAGAAAAAGAAGAAGTCGCCCCATCAACAATAGAAGATATTGAAGGATTTGAAAGAATAAACAATAGCCGATATTGAACGATTTGAAAGAAAGCTAGACATAAGTAAGCAAAGAAAAGGGGGAAACCCAAAGGAGGTGCCATACCAAGTCAAATGCTTTGGATATGTCAAGCGCCACCACAAAAGTCTCCCTGTAGTTCCTATGGGCGGAAAATGATAAATCGGTTAGATTGGAAAGTATATCGCCAGCAGACCTCAAGCTCTGAAAGTGATACTGGCGATCTGAAAGAAGGGAATGAGTTTCCAGATGATCTAAGAAGTGAGAGCTTAGAAGTTTTTCAAAGATCTTAGATAGAATACAAATGAGAGCTATAGGGCGAGAATTACAAGGGTCAGAGCGGTATCCTTTTTTCGGAATAGGTTGGACATGTTCGTGCTTCCAATACTGAGATACTGAGGGAAAGTGCTAGTATTGAGACATAGAGAATATAGTTGAACGAGGGGCGGGGACAGTAAGGAAACACACTCCCTCAAAACTCGGGGAGGAAAGGCATCCGGGCCACCAGCCTTCCTAACGCTCACAGATTTCAGGAGTTCATGCACCCGATCAAATGTAATCACAGGCAAAAGCATAGGACACCTGAGAGAAGGAGGAAGAGGAATGCCAGAATCGTCCACGATTGAGTTTGAGGAAAATAGGAGGCCGAAGAGATTGGCCTTTTCAGTTGGAGAAATAGCAACAAAAACATCAGATTGAATAAGAGGAAGAAAGGCAGATTTACAGAAGTTGTTAGAGATATTTATTTATTTTTGGCAGAGGCCAGAAAGATTTATGATGTAAGGAGAACCAAAGGAGGTTAAAAGCAGTTTTGTTTGATGAAATCCCCACTTTGCTAGTCCGAAGAGTATCCCTGCAACGATTTTACCTGAATGAAAATTAGCGAGAGTGATAGGAGAACGAGATTTTTTCCACCCCCGATACGCACTGTCTCTATCCTAAATGGCCAGAGAACAAGCACGATCAAACCATGGATTATAAGGATAAAAAGATTTAGTTGAAGAAGGGGAATGAACCTGCTCATCAATCAGCGATTACGGCTACCTTATCGGCAGAAGCTGAAACGTCACCAGAGTCAAAGCAGTCATTCAATTATAGTTAATGAAGCGACGCAAAACCCCTCAATCGGCCAGTTCAAAGCCAGAAAGAACGCATGGGGCGGTCAATAGAAAGCCCGCAACTACGCAAGCTCTGCTGTCACACATACACAAAAAACATGGATATTTAGTGTAAACAGAAGATAAAAACAGAGACAAAGAAAACAAAGAAGAAATGGAGATATAATTGTTCATGAATTTAAAAACTAAAAATTAAAAATTTATGGAGTTAAAAATCAAGAATTTTGGCCAATAAGAAAAATAAACCCCATGTGGCCTTCCCCACTCCGAATAGACAGTATTAAATTTAATAGCCTTATATAATATCTATATATATATATATATAATATAGCATATATATATATATACTTCAACATATATATATATATATATATACTGCTATGCTATATATATATATATATGCTATATATATATACCATATATATAACCAGCATAACTAATATATATATATATATAATATATATATATATATATATATATTACACTCTTGTGAATCTTTTAAATTTGAAATATTATAAGCTGGAAGGGTGCCTCCTAAGTCAGAACAAATTTTGAAGGCTTCATCATAAGAAGAAGCAGTTTTTGTCGTATTAATAGCACATCCTGATAAATTTGGTACACAACATCCACCTTTCTTTTCACAAATAGTTTCATCTGCAAAATTTTTTAAACATATTTATATATTATTTTTCTATTTATTTAAAATATTACAAGGATGAGTTAGAAAAAAATACTTACTGCAAAATGTTTGCGCAACAATTTTTTGAAAACAGAAAACAGATCCAGTTATAAAAATAATAATTTCAATCCTCATCTGAAAAGTAAAACACAATATAAATAACTATCCTTAAGGGATATAAATATTGGAACATAAAATTTAAAATTTAAAAAAAAAAAAAAAAAAAAAAAAATTCTGATCATTATTATGTTTTATTGGTAAAGATTTGAATTTTGATTGAAAGAATTTCTTCATCATTTACAATGTCTCCTAATTCCGATCATTGCTCTACGCTAAAAAGATCAATGTTTAATTGTAATTAATTATTCTTTCCTTAATAATAGTATCTCGAACTTATACAGTATAACCCGAAAATACAATCGAATAGTAATAACAACAAAGGAGAAGCATCCAAATGGAATATCATAACGTAGATATTGAATAATAATAATAATAATAATAATAATAATAATAATAATAATAATAATAATAATAATAATAAAAATAATAATAATAATAATAATAATAATAATAATAATAATAATAATGATAATAATAATAATAATAATAATAATAATAATAATATATATATATATATATATTATTATATATATATATATATAACATATATGTATACTATATATATATATATATATATATATATATATAATAATATATATCTTTTTATATATATATATGGCATATATGTAATAACTTGTAGCAGCCAATGTATGCTACATATAATATGTAACATATGTAATATATATATATTATAACTATATATATAATATATATAGCATGTATAAGTTTTATAATAGTAATAATATAATTAGCTATATAACCAATAATAATAATAATATATATATATCAATAACAATATATCAGCCAATATGTAACAATAACAACCTTCTTTATATATGCTATATATATACGCCCATAACTAGCTCTTAATAGCCAGCAACCATACTCGCTGTATAACAACTAATATGTATATATAATATATAATACCCAGTAGCTCTTGCGCCTTCTGTAACAGCCAGCAGCCTTCCAGCTAACAACCAACCATGTGTGTGCCCAGCTGCCAGCCAGCGTAGCCAGCCCAGTATCAACGCGCTAGTATACAGCATAATATGCCAACTTAGCCAGCAGCAGCTATGTAATAGCCAATAACCTTACTTGCTATATATAACTATATTTGTATAACATATATATATATATATATATACGGTATATGTTTATATATATATATATATATATATATATATATATATATATATATATATATATATATATATATATATATATATATATATATATAATATTTTTTTTTTTTTTTTTTATTTACATAAAACGTACGTTGTTTCCTTGAATGCTATATATAATTCTAAATTATTCGTATTAGCTCTAATTTGATTTCTTTCCTTTTCCTGGAGAGAGAATGAATTTATATAGCAAGTTCATATTATTACATAATGGCAAGGAACACTTGTTTCTTAATTTTAAGGTTTCTGTCCAAGGTGTCAATTCAAGGTTACATGACCAATTTAATGAGAAACGTTTCAAATTATTAGTTGCTGTAACTGGGCTTGTTGGATCACGAAATGCAACATTAATGGACACATGTTTTATTTCACACTACAATTAAATCCCTCGGGAAGGGATATGAAAATATGAAGAAACCAAAGAGCATTTATTTTATTTATTTTTTATTAAAGGATCAAATTTATAATATATCTAAAGATTTAATAAAGTTTGTTTTAAATTTATACATTATCTTTCAAATTGATCTTAAATTCTATAGAAAATTTTTGATTTGGCAAGTTTTTCTTAAAAAAAAAATCGAAAATTCATCAGTTTTGAGTTTTACTAACATTTTACAGGACGACAGGCATAGGAGTATAAAGGCTATTAATACGGATTTTTTTAGAATTATAATTCTCTTTATTTATATATATATATATATATATATATATATATATATATATATATATATATATATATATATATATATATATATATATATATATATATACATATATATACTCATATACTGCTGCTGCTCTTTGCTATATATATATATATATGCTGTATATATATATAGTATATGCTTTGCTCGCTGTATTTATAAATAGCAGCAGCAGCAGCAATAATATATATATATATATATATATATATATATATATATATATATATATATACTTATATATATATAACCATAACCAGCATAACCTTGTAGCAACGCCCTTAACTTGCTGCGCTGCCATGCTATACTGCTCTGCCAGCCAGCAGCAACCAGCCTTCCAGCCCTTAGCCTTCCCGCTGCTTATAACATATGTATATAACCATGTAAGGTTCTTTTCCGTTAAAGCCCCCACATCGATATATCGATTATTTTATTAAACTATCGATCCCTATTGTTTTATTTAATAAATATAATAATTTTTTTATAAAAATGTGAAGTTCATTTTCATTTATTTTTTTGTCTTTTTATATTTTTATATTTTTAAAATTTTTTATTTTCAAAACAAATTTAATATTGTTGAAAAACATGTTTAATAAAAAATGAACTCCTAAAATTGCGGTTTCTTAAATTTTCACATAACAATTTTAGAACTCATAAATTAGTACGTTTTCTTAAATTTCAACATTTGAAATTTAGGTTAGGTTAAGTTAGGTTAGGTTAGGTTAGGTTAGGTTTGATTTGGTTATGCTAGGTTAGATTAGATTAGGTTAGGTTAGGTTAGGTTAGGTTAGGTTAGGTTAGGTTAGGTTAGTTGCGTAGGATAACCTAACTTAACCTAACCTAACCTAACGTGTTCTGAAACAAAAAGAAATTAAGAATAATAACTGAAACCACATTTTTGGGATTTAAAATTTTCTGCATGATTCACACTTAAATGTTTACAATCCATGTTTTTGATTTTTGAAATATCATTGATGCCTTCCCAGAAATGAAAGAATACATAAATTATTATTTCATTTTATTAAATTTCTTTTGAAAAAAAAAAAAATTTAAAATATAAAAAGACAAAAACAATAAATGAAAATGAACTTCACATTTTTATAAAAAAAAATCATTATATTTATTAAACAAAATAATAGGGATCGATAGTTTAATGAAATAATCGTTATATCGATGTGGGGGCTTTAACGGAAAAGAACCTATATAACCTTAGTAGCAGCAGCATATGTATATATATATATATATAACCTTATATATATATATAACTATATATGCTGCTAACTAACTGTAACAACCCATAACCCATATATATATAACTAATATATATATATATATATATATATATACTCTTATATATATAGCATATACTATATATTAGCAAACTTTACTTTTTTCTATTCCAACTTTCTTTATAAAGAACAGATTATAGAAGTTACTCTTAAATTTTAGACTTTTAGTATAACTATTATATTATCATTTATGTACAAATATTGACGCTGTTCTATTTTATTATTTAAGTTACCCGTGTAACGAAACTTTAAGATGTTTCCATAAGATTCTATTTTATTATTTATAATTAAATACAGTGACTATTTGAATATGTTGTAAATATTAAAATGTATATACAAATTAGAATATTAGAAAGAATACATTTGAATCTTTTTGAGCTTCGCAATGATAAAGATTTGAAAGACGATTTGCCTTCTTAAAATGTTGCGTATTTGAATCATTGATTTGCCTTCTCAGAATGTCACGTATTCAAATATTCCATTTACTTAATTAAGAAATTAGACAATAAAGATTATTGATTTAATGAATATGTATATATATAATGTATAATATTATTATTAAGATATGTTTAAGTGTCTAAAATTAATTAAATAAGCCTAATTTAGTTTAAAAGCTTTTTGTTGTTTTCTTGAAGAATTTAAGATTGTGACGTCAACAAAGCATTGTGACGTCATCAAAGCATCGTTTTTTGATTTACCTTCCATAAATGCTATTTTAAGTTTTACAAGGCTTATATAATTGGTTTTAAGATATAAAAAAGTATTATTTAGTCATTTTTAGTTGTTCATAAAGGAATATTAATGATAAGAATAATATTAGGCGTTATAACGTTTCTTTTAAGCTTGTAAATAAATACATTTTTCTTAGCTATTAAATATAAATTAGTTACCCTTTATTTTCGAGGAAGTACGAATAATTTTGACTTATTTCAATAAAATTAATTTCTTTAGATTATATGAAAAGTATTCAAGAATCGTTTCATTGTAGTTAATAATTTACTTGTTTAAACTTCTTTGGACGAATATAAGAGGCACGGGATTTGAGGATTTTCGACTCTCTCCTGCCCAACTGGCCAAGCTACCTTAGAGCACGACTTTTTGTTTCTCAGCCAGTGCTTTCCTGGGACTCTCAGTGGATGGAGTTCAGCCCTACTCACTCAGTGGATCTGGTGAGAGGTCCCAATAGATAGTCTCCCGGCTGTCTGGGGCATTTCTGCCTCCGAACTCGGTGGATTCTGGTTCCCCAGCATTACGAGTTTCCAGGACTCAGTGGATCTGGAGTTCAACTCCTACTCACTCAGTGGATCTGGTGAGAGGTCCCAATAGATAGTCTCGGCTAGGCCTTCTGCCTCCCCCGAACTCAGTGGATCTGGTTCCCAGCTCATTACAGCGAGGTGTCCAAGGACTCTCAGTGGTCTGGGTTCAAGCAGCTCAGCTCCGATGGATCTGGTGGGGGTCCCAGTAGATAGTCTCGGCTATCTGGCCTTCTGCCTCCCCCCAACTCAAGTGGACCTGGTTCCCAACTCATTACGAGTTCCAGGACTCTCATTCAGTGGATCTGGGTTCAGCTTCTCACTCAGTGGATCACGAATTTGAGGGTCCCAATAGATAGTCATAAACTATCACAGCCTTCTACCTCCCAGGCTCAGGATCTGGTTTTTAACTCATTACGAGTTCCAGGTTTTTCTCAGTGGATCTGGAGTTCAAACCCCTACTCACTCAGTGGATCTGGTGAGAGAGGGTCCCAATAGATAGTTTCGGCTATCTGGCCTTCTGCCTCCCCGAACTCAGTGGATCTGGTTCCCAACTCATTGGAGTTCCAATCCTGCTACTCACTCAGTGGTTGCTGGTGTTAGGTTCCCTCCTGTACATTTAACGAATTAAGTCTTTACCGTATTCAGTCCTTAGATTTGGGTTCAAAGAGTTATTGTTGGGCCTGTGTGTCGAACTTGTTCATGCTAACTCCGAAGTCAACATCTTGCCTGCTCAATCGAGGCCACGCGTCACATTTGTGCATTAAAATCTTACCTGAAGTACTACGCTACGCTACCGATTATGCTTTATTAATTTTCTGTAAAAGTTGAATAAGTATTATGTTTCAATAAAATCACTGTTAATAATAAAGGGTTTGCTTATCCTGTCACCTGAAATTGTCTTGTCTTAATAATAAACCATTTACAATTAATAGTAATACTAGTAATATATATATGTATGTATAGCCATGCTAATAACAGCAATAGTATGTATGCAATATGCCAGCATATAATAACATACTATATATCTTACTTTATAATATATATATGTATGTATATATATATATATATATACGTATAATATGTAATATATGTATATATATAATAATAATAATAATAATAATATATAATAATATATATATATATATATAATATATATGGCAGCAGCAATATACTCTAACAGCAACCAGCAACCAATAACAGCATATATGCTCTTGTAACTCAGGCCTATAGCTGTATATCATGCAACCTTATGTACATATATATATGTATAATATGTAATAATAATAATATATATATATATATATATATATATATATATATATATAATAATAATATAACTGTAATAATATATATATATAATATAGACTATATATATGTATATATATATAATAATATATATATATGTATATATGTATATATATAATAATATATAATATAGTAACAACTTAATAATATATATATATAATAACTAATAGCCAATATATGTATGGAAGCTGTAACAATAGCCAGCAGCATGTATACATATGCACAGCCTTGCTCTTCAACTGTATGCTTCCCGCTGTGCTCTTTCTTAATATATATGTATATAGCAGTAGCCAATAACATACAGCCAGCAGCCAAGACCAATAATAATATGTATGGCAGCCATATATATATATATGTGTAGCACTCCATTATAACATGTAGCCTTAGGCGTAACAATAATAGTAATAATATGTATGCTAACTTATATAACCAGCCTTAACCTTAGCCAGCCACCCTTTATATATATTATATATATGTATATATAGTATATATATATATATATATAATATATATGTTTATATATGTATAAAAATATATCTTATAACATATATATAGCAATATATATGTATATATATATAATAATAATATATATATATATATATATATATATATATATTTATATATATATAAATATAATATATATGTATATATATCTTATATCTTTATATATATATATATATGCCAACCATCTTTATGCTGTATATATATATATATATATAATATATATATATATTTAACTATATATACTCTTATATTGTATATGTATGAAGCCAGCCATATGTACATGTGTATATGTATATAATAGCCAGCTAATAATAATATACAGCAGCCTTAATAACATATGTATATGTAATATGTAATATAGCATATAATAGCCAGCAGCATAGCACGCGCCGCCAGCCATGTATAACAGCCGCTGCTGTTGCTGCCTTGCTGCTGCCCGCCGCCGCTAGCTGCCTTGCTGCTTGCTTCCCTTCAACAGCCAGCCAGCCAGCAGCAGCCAGCCCAGCCAGTAGCCAGCGCGCCAGCACCCGCGGCAGCATGTATATATATATGGCTTCGCTGCATCAGCAGCAGCCATGCTGTATATGGCAGCAAACGCATGTATACATAGTAGCAGCAATGGCCTTGTATGAAATATATATATGTAACTATATGTATATATAGCGCCAATAACAATATGTATACTTGCTGCTGCTATTCTTCGCTCGCTGCTGCTGCTGCTGCTCTTGGTAACAGTATATATAACAATAATAATATATAACCAGCACACGCAATATATATATATATATATATATATATAGCAAATAATATATATATATATATATAAATATATATATATATATAATATATATATACTTTCTATATATAACATAATAGCAACAACCAGCCAACATATATACTTGCTATGCTGCTGTAACCTTCCCTTGCTTCTTCTAACAGCTGCTGTATGTCGGCGCTGGCAGCTTGTAACCATACAACAATAGCCAGCCAGTAGCAGCAGCAGCAGCTAGCCAGTAGTAGCAATAGCTGCTGCTGCTAATATATGAAGCTAGCGGCAGCATGAGCCAGCGCTGGAAATATGCGCCTGCCATAATACTGTGCCAGCCAGCCATGTAGCCAGCTATGGCATATTTACCACTATGTAGCATAACCTTAGCAGCCAACCCAGCCCATATAACGCAACCAGCAGCATACAGCCAGCAACCTGTATAGCAGCTTATGTTTAGCGCAACAGCAATATATATGCATAACTGCTCATGCTGTATATGTATATATATATATATATGTAACCTTGCATTTATATATGCTCGCTATATATAATATAACCATATACTATAACTAACATATATAGCACCAGCAGCCTTATATATATATATATATATACTCTATAACCAACATACTGCCTTGTATAACCTTATGTAAGGGTTCTCTTAATAAAAATCAATTTGATTATTATCCAGAAGCTTTCAGGCAGCAAAGTCAAAAATTTTGATAGAATGCTTATTCACAAAAAAAAAAAAAAAAACCTCACTGTTTTTCCAATATAATTGGTGAGATTATGATGAGAAATCTAATATTTATTAAAGAATATTCACAAATCAATATGAAAATGTGATGTTACGCGCTGGTTAAAAAGCATTAACAACTATTAACTGATAAATTTCAATTCTAAAAAAAATTTGGTATTAGAAACTTCGAATGAGTTGTTTTCGAACTTGTTTTTAATTTATTACTGTAAATATATATATATATATATATATATAACCTTGCTGCTATATATATATATACTGACATATATATATATATATATATATACATGGCCAGCAGCTATATATATATATATATATAGTAATAATAATAGCCAATATGTATATATAGCTGTATATACGCCGCTGCTACAATAACAATAACAGCCAATAGCAACCTGTAGCCAGTAATACGCGCAACAGCCAACCAGCATGTATGTAGCCCAATAATATATACTATTGCTGCTCCTTCTTTGTGTATACCAGCAGCAGCAGCAATAATAATATATATAATATGTAATAATATATAATAATATATGTATATGTTTATATAGCTAATAATATATATATATATATAACCTTCTAGCTCTTCGCAGCAGCCATGTATAATATTCCAGCAGCCATGCTGCTACATATGCTCTTCCTTCCTTCTTAATATAGTATTAGCATATGAGTAACCAGCAATAACTATGTATAACCTTAATACGCTATATATATAATATATATATTTATATATATGTATATATATATATATGTAGCCAATAATAATAATAATATGGCAATAATAATAATAATATATATAATAAATATCGCTATATCATATGTAATAATAACTGCCAGCCCACATATATATAACTATGCCAGCAACATATATCTAACTAACCAACCTTGTATATACGTATATGTTATATAT
>JABUQX010135103.1:25000-33644 GCA_015478945.1 Trachelipus rathkii | reverse complement strand
TAGATTTGTTATGTTCATATACATATATAGTTATATAATAATATATATATATATATATATAATATGTTATATATATATATATATATATATATTTACTAAGTTTTCACAAGTTTGTTTATTTCTATTTTAATAAAAATTTGGTGTATAAGGGCTTTGGCTTAGTATTAATATTTGAGTATTATTTTATTTTTGAGTATTTTGTTACGTACTTATTTTATTTAATTTTATTTATTTTTTCTAACTTCATTTCATTTATTTTATCTTGTTTATTTATTTTATTTTGTTTTATTTTTGGTACGTCCATGTGATTATAGCGTCTAAATTCTTCTTATCTATATTCTTATCCTATTTTATTTTAGCTTACTTCATTTTCTTTTATTTTCATTATTTATTTTCTTGTTTTATATATTTCATATGTATTCATAAAATATGTTTGTACTTTATTATATGTATGTATATATATATTTATTACTTTATTTTACTTTATTTTATTTTATTTTGTCTTATTTTGTTTCATATGTAGCTATATTATTTCCATACTGTATATTCATTTACTTATATTTTAATCTATTATATTAATTTTATGATTTAAATACAAAGATTTTTTACATCAAAAATATTTGTTAAGTGGTGCCGATGTTTAAGGCTTTACCACGACCTTATAATAAAAAAATAAATAAAATAATTGATTATAAAAAATAAAATACTAATGCTATTGATCAGGTACTGACTGACTGAGTTAAAATAAATACAATTACCAATTTTTGTAAAATTAAATAATTTTCTTAGATCTTTTTATTTCTTTCTATGTTAAATTCTATTAGATTGTTAGATCTCCTTATCTGATTTAGTACATTTATTTTTTTATTTTTCTAATGTCATTACATTAATGTGGCCAAATTTCTTTATTTTTACTTTCTTTGAACTTATTTACTGAGGCTACTGCTAAATGAAGTTCAAAGAAGTAAAAATAAAGAAATTTGGCCACAATTATATGTAATGACATTGAAAAATAAAAAAATAAATGTACTAAATCAGATAAGGAGATCTAACAATCTAATAGAATTTAACATAGAAAGAAATAAAAAGATCTGAAGAAATTATTTAATTTTCAAAAATTGGTAATTGTATATTATTTTAACTCAGTCAGTCAGCTACCATCAATTGCATTAGTATTTTATTTTTATAATCAAATATTTTATTTATTTTTTTATTATAAGGCGTGGGTAAAAGCCTTAAACATCGGCACACTTAACAAATATTTTGATGTAAAAAAATCTTGTAGTTAAATCATTTAAAATTAATATAATAGATTAAATAATAAGTAAATGAAATATACAGTTATGGAAATAAATAGCTACATATTGAAACAAAAATAAGACCAAAATAAAATAAAATAAAGTAAAATAAAGTAAAATAAATATATATATACATACATATAATAAAGTACAAACATATTTATGAATACATATGAAATATATAAAACAAGAAAATAAATAAATGAAAATAAAAGAAAATGAAGTAAGCTTAAAATAAAAATTAGGATAAATATATAGATAAATCATTATAAAATAAAGCTAATAATTTACATATGAAACACAAAAAAAAACAAATGTAAATAAAGTAAAACAGATAAAAATAAAATGAATGAAAGTTTAGAAAAAATAAAATAAAATTTAAATAAAATAAAATACGTAAAAAATACTCAAAAATAAAAAATACTCAAAAATATTAATACTAAATGCAGCTATACACAATTATAATAGATATAAACATATTTGTGAAAACTTAGTAAATATATATATATATATATATATATATATTATATATAATATACTATATATAATCAATATATATATATATACTTTATATATAATATATATATATTATATATATATATATATATATATATAGCGTCGGGGCGGGGTGACCAGGCCCGCCTCTTTAGGAGGGGTGATTCGGTCCACTCTAAATAAAATAAAAATAATAAAAAAAAAAAAAAAAATTTTCGCTCATTTTATAGCCACGCGGCAGTACTACAAGTTTTATTTAGATTTTCTTTTTAATTTCTAGAAAGATTTTATATTTTTAAAAAAAATTTTAGAAATTAGGGTACAAAATTTCCTTCAATAGAATTTCACTTTTGAAAAATGTGGAGTTTTTTAACTTCGTTATAAAATGAAAAATTGTGGATCAATTTTAATTATTTTTTCAGTGGATACACTCGAGTATGTTAGCTTTAAACTGGCAAAGTAAATTTTTTGATCCAACAGTATAAGTGGCAAAAAAACGGGGCCTAACTTGGTCCGATTCACCCGCCGTAAAAATTGATGGAGGGGTGCTCGGCCACCACCATTGTTTTTCGGTATTTTACGTATTATTCATTGACATTTTTATACGTATAATTAATTTAAATGTAATAAAAAGTTACTTATATTAAGTGAAAATTGTTTTAAAAAAATGAAATTTTAATAAAAAAAAACGAGTTCAAAAAAGTGTCAAAATTTTTGGGTGGAGAGGGGTGAATCGGACCACCTTATTTATATTCGTATTTTATTTATCATTATTGACATTTTTATTACTTATTACGAATTTTAATATGATAAATAATTATTATATTAAGTAAAAATTAAAATATAAAATTGAAATTATACGTAAAAAACCGAATTTAAACAGGATGGGTCCGAGCACCCCTCAATGGTGTCCGCTTCACCCCTACCACCGGTCAGGCTGACTCGCGTTATTCAAATTTAATAAATCTTATTAATTTATTAGAATTATATTTATTATTTTTTTGTGCTGGCTTTATGCCCGACTATAGGGCCAGTGATTTACAAAAAAATTTTTTTCAAAAGGCATTAGGGAGAGTCGGGAGACCAAGTTATACCTAAAGTGGTCCACGTCACCCCGCCCGACGCTTATAAGGTAATACTGTAGACAGCGACCCACACATTTTGAGACCAAAAATTTTCTAAGTTCAAAAAAATTTCTAAGTTCAGAAAAGTTAAGTTATGTTAGATTTTTTTAAGAAAATTGCTTAGTGGCAAGCTTCTGGCATAATTCCAGAAGCTTGCACAAAGAATTTCCTTAAAAAAACTTAACTTAGCTTTTCTGAACTTAGAAATTTTTTGAACTTAGAAAAAATTTTCAGAAAACAAATATGGGGTCGCTGTCTACAGTATTACTATATATACTATATATACTATTATATATATAATATATATACTATATATTATATTATATATATATATACTATATATCATATATAATATATATATTATCATTATATATTAGGGGTGTGCCGAATCCAGAAATTTGCCGAAGCCGAAGCTTCGGCCGAAGCCCCTTTGCCGAAGCCGAAGCTTCGGCCGAAGCCGAAGCTTCGGCTAATATTACAGTTTTCATCAGTTTGTACTATAAAATAAAAAATATAAAGCATACAGGGTAATTACTAATTAATATCATACTGTTTTAAATATTTAATCAATAAAACAGGGCATATTATAATTGAGAAATGCTATCTCCTCTCCATGCTCAGGCAGTAGCCTACTGATGATGGGTGCGCATAAATATTTCTCTGGCTGAAAATATTCAATTTTTGATAATTTGCCGAAGCCAAAGCTTCGGCAAAAAATGCCTTAGGCTTCGGCTTCGGCTTCGGCTTCGGCAAAAATGCCGAAGCTTCGGCATACCGAAGCCGAAGCCGAATATTCGGCACATCCCTAAAATAAACCTTATAAAGGTTGTGAAATATAAAGAAATATTATAGTATAATATATATATTATATACTATATTTATATATACTATACTATTAATATATATATAATATAGCTATATATATCTATATTAAGATCACACTATACTAAACCAGTACTAACCATGCACTTCTGACACTCGTAAACATTTTTTTGTATATATAAAATAAGAAAGTAAATAAATGAAAAAAAAAATGAAATAAATTTAAAAAATAAAATACGGATCAATAATTATAATGCAAAAAGTTATATAAAATAATCTACATTTATAAACTGGCCCTATGTGACTAGGAGTGTTCATTTAATATATTTATTTTAACTATCTACCTGTATTTCCCTAAAATTTTCTAAAAAATTAGGTTGCCTAAGGTTACCATATTTTATGATCTTAAATACGGGAGGAGCAGGGGACATATTATATATATATTATATATATATATATATATATTAAAATATTATATATATAGTATATATATATATAATATATATATATATATATATAGCTATATATATATATATATATAATATAATATATATATATATATATATAATATATATATATATATATATAATATATAATATATATAATATATATATATAATATATATACTTACCGCTTATTAAGGGCAATGGAAGTATCACAAATATTTTTCAGATGAATGTATTTTTTTTAGAATATCAATTTCACCAAGCAACATTCTGTAAAATTCGGAACACGTATAATCGAAATTAAATTTGTTTATTAACACTGCTTTCAAAGTTTTCACAGACAGTTGAGTTTTTTCACTTGTCCAAATCAAGTTCATAGCAGAAAATACTCTTTCTGTTGGAGCATTAGTTCCTGGTAAACAAAGAAGAAATTCAACCATTTTCAGGATATTAGAATATGGCACATTTTTAGCTTGAAAGTGCGAAATGATTTCGACCCAACAATCACCAGGAGATGTTTTCTTTGAATTCCAATTGTCCAACATTTCTGGGGTCACATACTGTTTAACGAACACATATTCGTCATAAAGTGCAGTCTCGTCTATTGTAAAGGTAGGGATGAGTTCGAGAATAAACTTAAGAGTTTCTGCTACTTCCTCCCAGCACGGTATTCTCTTTAGTGTTACCCAAGTAAATTGTTTTAAGTTTTTAAGTGGATTGATCCATTTAGATAAATAATCAAAGGCAGTTTTGTAGAATGTATGAACATACTGTTTAAATTTTGCAACTTCTGATTCCAGGCCTTCTCTTACCAATTTTTGAAGAATCGTTGTTACAGCTAATGGAATAAAGCAGTCTTCGCTCTTAGAGGCCATATTATTTTGTAAATCATTTAATGCTGACATTACTTCGAAAATTGTAATTGTATCCCCTTCAATCTTTTCAATAGTCATGTGAAAAGTGGACGCTTGACTGTGGATAAAGTAAAGCCATGCTTCAGATAAAGGATTTTCAAAAAATGATTTTATCACAAAAGGGCATTTTTCTTGTGACTCAAAAAATGATTTTAAGGGGGCATACATTGTCAGAAGACGTTCAACCGCAGGGAGTAGAGCAAGCCATCTGGTTTTGCTATATCCTAATATTTGCTTGTATTCTTGATTAACAAATTCACAAAATTCTTTAAGTTTTTCAACTCTTACTGTGTATATATAGAAATGAGAATATATTTTTGAAACGATGCCTTCAATATCAATAGGAAGAGCATCAGCAGCTGTCTGAATAGTGTTGTGAATGATATGAGCAGAACATCCTATTCCAACTAAACCATGTCCCAAGTCCTCCTTGAGTTTTGTAAAAACATTGTTAACGCCCTTTCTAGATATACCCCCAAAATTGCAATTAGTATTATCTGCGCAGAGAGCTATTGTTTTTTCTTTTGCATTCATATTTTTTAAGCATTCAATTAAAAATGCAGAGATTGTGTTAGATGTTTCCGAGGGCAATGATTTTACTTCTAAAAGTTTCATCTGAATCCCTTTAACAGGTTGGAAATATCTAACAAGTACTGGGAATATTTTTATGTCCTTGTGATTTGAAGCGTCGGTCATAATCGAAATAAAATTGGCTTCTCGAATATCAGTCTGCAGTTCCGATATAGCTATTGGAGTAAAGACATTTAATACAATTGCCTCCGCTTTTGTACGGGCACATGTAAACTTAGGGTCAAAACAAGTCTTGATTAATTTTGAAGAGCAATCCATAGATTTGAAAGATTGATTATGTTGCACTAAGTGATAGGCAAATGCTCCTTCAGCCGCGGCTAATTTAAGTTCTTTGTCACCAAAAATGTCATTTCTGAAAAACGTTGTGAGTGTTGAACTTGATGCACTGGCACGCAAAGCAGTTTTATGTTTTTCAGTATTTAAATGTTGTGTAATATCTGTTCTTCCTCCATGACTGATATTAAAGCTGGAAGAACATATGTTGCAACGAACACATGATTCCGTAAATGTCTTTTTCATATATGGGTATTCTTTCTCAAGGTCCTTATTGAAAACACATTTCCTCTTGCCTTTGGGGGCCATTATTTCAATTAATTTTAAATTTTCAACAGGCCTTAAAATTTAATAAAAATTTAGCTTTGAATATATATATATATATATATATATATATATATATATATATATATCTATATATATATATATATATACTATATATATATATATATATATATATATATATATATATATATATATATATATATAATGTTAATTGTGAATAAGACGGCTCCCGACCCGTGAGTGCTAGAGAAATTTATTTTTAGTGTATAAAAATAATTTTTTGTAAAGTAAGAAATTTTTAAAATATTTGCATTATACATAAAAATTTTATTTCCTCAACTGTCACGGGTAAGGGGTAAGGGGTACGGGGGCGAATCCCTCATAGAAATACCCATTCTGTCATGCATTTGCATATATATATATATATATATATATATATATATATATATATCAGAATGTATATTTATCCGTTTTATATATATAATATATATATGGCAGAATGGATATTTCTACCCGTGAGTACTGCATAAATAATATATTTTTTAATGTATAAAAATAAATTTCTGTAAAATAAGAAAATTTAAAAATGCATTATAAATAAAAATTGTATTATTTATCCAGTACTCACGGGGTCAGGAGTGTAAATTTCTATTAAAAATATAACAATTAAAAGAACTAAAAAATTGCAAAAATGTTACTTCACATACGATTTTCAAATAAAATTCATAAAAAAAAAAAATTTGAAAAGGTGCTTTTTGTTAACTTCATGTCGATATTTTTGTAACGTATCTTTAATTAATCCCTATTTTGTTATGACTTATGAAACATAGGCAAGTTCAGTAAAAATGGCCTGGGTTTACGATTTTATAAACGGAATTATAATAATTTAACTATGCTTAGATTTAATAAATTTACATTACCTGTACTTGATTTTACGAATCCTACAAGAAAAATCAATATATTTAAAATATATTGAATAATAACTATAAAGGATTTTCAAAAATCACATGCATTTTACTCTAAAAAAAATAGTTAATGAAGAATAAAAAAAAATTATTTGTCGGTCTCTTTAGGAAAAAAAGTTACAAACTCTCAAAGTTGTAAAAAACCCTATAGGATTTGTTAATAAAAAAAAAACGAAAATTTTTTTTTTTTGAAAATCACAGGATATACTCTAAAAAAAATAATAATTGAAGAATAGTGAAACGAAAAATCGGCAGTCTCTAGGAAAAAAAGTTACAGCCTTTCTGAAAGTTTAAAATTTCCCATAGACTTTTCTTATAATAAAAATTAGTGGGCTTCGTGCTCGTTTTTAGGGCCATCCTAGTTCAGGTTATGATAAGATTTGTTAATTCTACATTAGATTTTCTCTGTGTATACCTAAAAAAACTTATCATAACCTCGACTAGAGGGCCTGAAATGAGAAACCTAACCTGGATCGATCAATGAAAAGTCTATGTGATTTTTAACAACTTTGAGATGGCTGAACTTTTTTTCCTAAAGAGAGCGACAAATATTTTTTTTTATTCTTCATATACTATTTTTTTAGAGTCTATGCTGTGATTTTTATAAAAAATCTGTTTAGAGGCAGTTTTGCGAAATAATTACCATTTTAAAAATATATTAATAATAACTAAAAGTCCAGGAGAGCTCGTCTTATGCCACAATTACAATATTATATATTATATATATATATATATATATATAATATATATAGATATTATATATATATATATATATATATATATATAATATATAATATATATATATTATATATATTATATTATATATTATATATATTATAAATTAACTTTTAAATTCACCAAAAATAACTTGTTGTCACACAGAGCGATCAAAGAAGACTGTTATTTTTTTTGACATGTTTCGCGCCCTTCGCTTATTCACTTCACGTACATAAATTCAAAGACTACATCTACATGTTTCGAACATGATCTCTTCTCAGTTTTCCTGCCTTTATAAGTATAGCGATTTCATGCCTAGCCTATATGCTGCTAAATTTCAAGATTTATAATGTTTACCAACGTAAGTTGTAAAATAAGCATAAAAATTTGGATTCATTTTCATCTGTTTTAAAATACGGGACAATTGATTAAAAAACGGGACAGGATACAAAAAACGGGACAGTGGTTTGAAAAACGGGACTGTCCCGGAAAATACGGGACGTCTGGTAACCTTATATTATATAACGATAAAAAAATAAAAATAATTATCAATAAGGTAATAGTCCATTTCAGCTGTCAACCACTACAACAATAGCTGCGTTTCCAGAAGCCCGAGTTGCCCGACTGCAGCCCGGGCAGGCACTCAGGCGCACATGCATCGTTTCCAGCGCCCGTTTGCGCACTTCTACGTCACAGACCAGGCCCCGTTGTTAA
>JABUQX010135103.1:17500-20000 GCA_015478945.1 Trachelipus rathkii | reverse complement strand
AGTAAATAATTTGCATGCGTATACTAGTAGGTTTAATAATAATTATAATAATAATAATATGAATAATAATAGGTATGTTTGGTATCTAATGGGTATAATAATAATAATAATAATAGGGAGGTAGCTTTGAGTAATTTTAAGAGTAACGAGCGAAGGGCTCCATGGCATGTACAAGGAGGTCATCCTCCTTCCAATGAAGCTCTGAGTATCCCGACTATTAATAAGAGTATCGATGTAACCCATACGATACCCACGCTGGCTTCTAGCAGCTCACAAAATATATTAATTACTAATGCTCCGACTGGAGAAAGTCCGGTCATAAATAATATGTCTGTATTAAATAATGTAAGAGATTATAAACTTTATACTATTATGGATAAAATATCAAAAAGAGTCTTTATTTTAGATAGTGGGAGTGAGATCAATTTACTCCCTATGGATGGAGACCAGAATGTATCGATTATTGGTCAAATTAAAGCAGCCAATGATACCGTAATTGACATATACTCGCGCGAAATTGTTACAATTGATTTTGGGTTAAAGAGAACTTATGATGTAGAATTTTTAACAACTAAATTGCCAATTTGCATATTAGGAATGCCGTTTTTAAAAAAATTTTCGTTTAATATTAATTTTGAGACAGATGTGTTAACGGATACTCAGAGCAAAGAAGGTATAAATTTATGTAATAACACGATTTGTAGAGATAAGGCTTTTATTCATACTCTCTCTCAATTTTCTTCTTCTGTAGCTCATAATGAACTTTTTAGTGATATACCTATAGTTAATAATCTGGTAGTTGAATTTAAACATTTATTTATAAATGCATATTTACCGGAAAATTTTAAGGTTCGGGAAGAGCAGCTTAAAGCTTGGGATGATTTGTTCAGAGAATTTGGGGGAGGGGGGAACGCTGAGTCGAAACTTAAGAATAGAAATGGGGGGGGGGATACTTGTGCTTTACGTGGGGGAGAGGAGACGAGCATTCCAACTGCTATCTTGAGGGAATTAGCTTCACTTTTTCCTTATAAAACTAATATAAGCGGAGTTCCAATAAAACTTAACCTCGTCGTATTCCTCATAAATTATTCGAACAAACAAAGAGGGAGTTATTAAATTTAGTAAAAGCGAAAGTTTTAAAGAGGGCACCATCGCAATGGAGTTTCCCAATCAGCGTTTTGGAAAAAAATGGGGGAGGGGTACGAATCGTGTGTGATTTTAGAAAACTTAATTCTGTGGCGAAAAATGATGTATTTGCTATGCCGAATATAAATGATATATTTAGTGGGCTTCATGGGACAAAGGTATTAAGTAAACTTGACGTCACGAACGCGTACTATCTGCTGCCTTTAGCAGAAGCCGATCAACATTATTTTACTATTAGTACAATGATCGGCAATTTTTCTTTTAGACAATTACCGATGGGATTTAAAAATTCGAGCTCATGTTTCATGAGATTTTTAACTATATTACTTCAAGGCATTCCCGGTGTACACGTGTATTTAGACGATATTTTGATAGGGACCAAAGACTTATCAGACCACGTGGTGGTACTTAAACAAGTATTTGAGAGATTAAATTATTTTAAAATTTGTTTAAATAAAAAAAAATGCGAATTTGGGGTAAAAAGGTTAAGTTATTTGGGTTTTGATTTGACGGAAGAAGGGCTTGCGCCATTGTCTGAAAAGGTTAAGGAAATAATTGATGTTCCTCGCCCGGTAACTATAAAAGAAGTGCGTTCGTTTGTTGGCAGAATTTCATTTTACCGCCAAAATATACCATGTTTTACAAATCTAACATTGCCTTTGTATAATTATTTAAAGGGAAAAAATAGCTCTAATAAAAAAATCACTTGGTCTCCCGAGGCTGAGAAGTCTTTTGTAGATATAAAACAAGCGATTCGTCACGCCTCTCGGCTCAGGTTTCCAGCAGTTGATGCGCCTCTCAAAGTGTACATTTATGCAAATCATAAAGCTTTTAATACGGTAATTATGTCTGACGATGAGAATGGGACTCCTTTTGCTTTTTATAGTGGGTCTTTTAATACAACAGAAAAAAAATATTTGCCAGTAAATAAGCTATTATTGGGGTTAACGAAATTATTCAAGAAATATGGTTCAATTTTAGCGGGAAAGCCTGTACGCATCTGTACGTGCTCTCGTGCGTTTGTATATAAGATAAAGCATGCTAATGATGTACAAAATTATAATGCTAGGGAATTGAGGGAACTCGCTATTTTGAGTACTTTTAATATCACGATGGAGTTAATTACCGAAAATCAAAATGCGTTACTAAAATATTTACTTGCGAATAATATAGCCCAAGATGAGGATGAGGTAGGAGAAGATGCAGGTCCAAATAGTGTAGTCTGTGACTCCGCCCACCGATTCACGACGGCCAATGAGCAATCGGCTGAGAATACTATAGCGACTGACGTAGGTGCTATTAACTTGGTAATGAATGAAAACGCGCCGATAGATCTGTCTTGTCGAAATGAAAA
>JABUQX010135103.1:0-12500 GCA_015478945.1 Trachelipus rathkii | reverse complement strand
TGCACACGGGCTGCACTCGGGCTTCTGGAAACGCAGGCTATGGTTTGTCAAAAAAAAAGTACAAGGCCCAAATGTTTCAAACTAAATTATTTTCGTAGCTTCCTTATTTTTATATCAGTTTTTTAATTCCTATTTTTTCTTACCGCTTATTATATTCAATTTTACAAAAATTTTTACCCATATCGGTCCGATTATCGGATGTAAAACTTTATATTTTTTGCCCAAAAATTTTAAAACATCGAAATTTTAAACTATGTTCGTAAAATCTCTGTTGGGGCGGCTTGGCCTGTTGGGACTTTGCCACTTGGGTATATTGTGCCAATCTGGGTAATCTGGCTGTTTTCTTCCCTTTTCTCGCGCTTTCTATAGTGGCCTAAAATTTCTAGCGTGCGATAAAATGGCATTCCGGTCCAGTTAAGTATAGGAAAAACCTAGAATTTAACTTTAAAGGGAAACCAACTTTCCTAAAGATGTCAGTGATTTTTATTATTAGTCTGCATTATTTTTTTGAGAGTATACATTGAATTTACAAAAATCAGGTGATGACAGGGTTCTGCTCAGCCACAGGTAATTGTTTACAAAAAGGGGCTCTAAGCAGATTTTTATAAAAAATCACAGTATAGACTAACAAAATAGGGTAATAGTTGAGTTTAACAGATTCTTAAAAATCGATTTTTAGAAAAATCAATCGATTTGTTGCTATACCTATGAAACACTGTTGTCAAATTTTTAATTTTCGGCAGCACTAAAACACAAAGCCTATGACAAAGCCATGCTTAAACCGCTACTAATGATATCTAATAGCCTAACAACACAATTTTATTTGATAAAAGTGAAAAGAAAACTTCTTGGTAATTGTTACCCAGAGGGTTGTCACCCCGATTTTTATGAAAATCACAGGATATACTCTAAAAAAATAATAATGAAGAATAGTGAAAACGAAAATTGTCGCTCTCTTTAGGAAAAAAAGTTACAGCCTCTCAAAGTTGTTAAAAATCCCATAGACTTTTCAATATTGATCGATCCAGGTTAGGTCTCATTTCAGGCCCTCTAAGGTTATGATAAGTTTTGTTAGGTATGCACAGAAAATCTATGTAGAATTAACAAATCTTATCATACCCTAGTATGGCCCTAAAACGAGCACGAGGCCCACTAATTTTATTATAAGAAAGTCTGGGAAAATTTTAACTTTCAGAGGCTGTAACTTTTTTTCCTAGAGACCACTTTCCTATTCTTCAATATTGTCTTTAAATGCTATCTGTGATTTTCAACTTTTTTTTTTGTCAATCCTATGGGGTTTTACAACTTTGAGGAGAGGCTGTAACTTTTTTTCCTAAGAAGAGCGACGATTTTCGTTTTCACCATTCTTTATTATTTTTAGAGTATATCATAATGATTTTGCATAAAAATGGGGTGACAACAGGGACCGACCGGAGGTGATTTTGCCGGGGCCGGGGCCAGAGTATGCTCCTAATTTAACGGGACGGGGCCGGGGGCCGGGAGTTAGCTAAAATTAGAAATGTAAGTCAAAAAACACTGAAAGTCTTAAAACAAACTTAGGATGAAAATGAAATATAATTTCAATTTATTAATAATTTAAATTAAATTATAAAAAAGGAATATATTTAATTAATTCAATTCAATAAATATTTTTCGAATGAAATTTTAGAAAATAATTGATTTTTTAAAAGAATAAGTTGTATTAAATATATATATATATATAATATGATAAATATATATATATATATATATATATATATATATATATATATATATATATATAATATATATATATATATATATATATATGGTCAGCATCCCGAAAAGGCCAGGCATGTAACTAAAAACTATAACAGCTAGAAAATAAATATCATTTTATTAATCAGGAGACATTTTTACCCCGGAAATTAAAAAAAAAGAAAAAAATAACGCTTTTTAAAAAATTAAATTTGTTAAAAATGTTGAAAAAATTACAGTTTTTTGAGAAATCGAACATGCTCGCTTACTCAGACTGAGCAAACAAAGGTGCCAAATGTTGATTTTTTTTTTTTAAACTAACGAATACCTCCGGGTAAACAAGAACGATAGATAGAGTCGGGGGATCCCATACTCAGGCCGAAAGTTTGTTTGTAATATTTGCCATTAAAATGAAAGAAGTTACGTTGTAATGAAAGATTGGCCTTCCCGTTTCATATATTCGGGAAGGCCTATCTCTCATTACAACATAACTTCTTTCATTTAAATGGCAAATATTACAAAAAAACTTTCGACCTGAGTATGGGATCCCCACTGTCTCTCATACTCAGTAACATATATATGGAACTAACAGAATTTTATCATATTTTACCCCACCCTTTATTAAACAATAGTTTATGGATTAGATATGTAGATGACATTTTTGTCTCCCTCCCTCACAACACCAGCCCTAATGATGTCCTAAACTATATTAACTCTATTCATCCTTCAGTTCAGTATACGATAGAAATGCCTTCCAACAACTCTATCCCCTTCCTCGATACCTTAATCACATGGAATAACAATCACTTGCAATTTACTATATATAGAAAACCAACATTCGCACCAAACTATATACATTGGCTATCTAATCATTCCCCAAACACAAAATTAGCTGTTCTGTCATCTCTATTTCTCCGTGCTTTTCGTATATGCTCTCCCCTCTTCTAGCACAAGAAACTAAATACATCCACAATACTTTCAAATCACTTTACTATCCTGAGTTTTCATCACAAAAGCATTTAACAAAGCAAAAAAGAGGTACTATAGCACCTTTCCCCCGAAAAATAGCAACACCTCCTTTTTACCAATTCCTCAATTACCATTACATTCGTTAAAACAAATATTACCAAAAAATATTACCCTCATTCCAACAAATAACATCACCTTAAAAAACATTCTCAAACCCCCAAAACGAAAAGAAAATCTCCCCCAAAGCTGTATATATCACATCCCCTGCAATACTTGCAATAAATCATATATAGGTGAAACCATAGATTTGCAAAGAAGAAAAAATCAACATACAGATGACCTGCACAAGGACATCATAAATTCAGCTTTAACAAGTCATAGGCATAACACAGGCCACTCTATCAATATCAACAATATAAAGATGATCAGAAATATTAATCCACACGAACCATCGCAAAATCTGGAATCCCTTTGCATTTATAATAGTAACAACCACAATAAGCATCCCAGTGAAGTTTTAATATAGATTTTATACAAAATGAATATCTGAAAACATCAAAATATTTCAACAACACCATGAAGAAAATAGCAGACCAACTGAAACACACTTTAACTGATGAAGATCAAGAAAGAAATCCAGTCCCTTAGCCTGAAGAGGTCTCGCGTGTCGGGACGAAAATTACCTTTCCTTTTTAAAATTTATTTCATTAAAAAAAAAGTGTCTTTAACAATGTTTTTAATTTGTGTACATTTAGTAACAAAATGAAGTGACAGTAAAAAAAAAAAAAAAAAAAAAACAAAGAGATCATCTTTAAAAATATATATATATATATATATATATATATATATATATATATATATATATATATATATATATATATATATATATATATATATATATATATATATATACACTCTATACTATAATTAATTCAATTAAATAAATAATTTTGAAAGATTTTCAGAAAATATTTGATTTTCTTGAAGATATTTACTTTAAATAAATAAATACATTAATATTTTAATAATAATATTTATTTCCTTTTCCGAATTCGTTTGATATATCAAATTTAGAATATTTTTATGTTAAAAACTCGGAAAAATTATAATTTGGCCTCAATTTTAATTTAAAAATCATAGTAAATACCAAAAAAATTGATTATATTTAGGTATGTTTATATATTTTTGCATCAATTTATAATAAAGGAGTAATGGAATTAAAATATATTTTTTTTTTTGTTTGATTTATCTCTCTATTATTTAGTGTAAATTTACAGTTAACGGTAGAAAGACCGGTTTTCCTGATTTTGGCGGGGCCGGGACTGGGTCGGCCCAAAAATGGCAGGTTTGGCGGGGCCGGGAGCGGGCGGGGCTGATGGGTTCCTAAGTGACAACCCCTCTAGGTAACAATTACCCAACTTCTTTGCAATAAAAAGCTTCAAAGCAAATCATAATTATTTATTTAAATCTATGTAACCTGTCCTAACTTATTATAATTATTATTATTATTATTATTATTATTATTATTATTATTATTATTATTATTATTATTATTAATATTTATATATATATATATATATATATATATATATATATATATATATATATATATATATATATATATATATATATATATATATATATATATATATATATATATATATAAAAGCCATAATTCCATAAAAGGGCCAGGAGAGTTATCTCGAAAAGTATTAGACTTACGGAAAAACTAATTACATATTTGGAATCAGCGTACAAAGCTTATTATATGTAAAGTCGTTTTATGAATTAAAACTAACGAATACCCTAGAGTAGACCGCATAGATATCAGGAGTCGGGGTCTCTCGGCCTCTAGGTGGACGACGGGGGGACTTCGTCCCCCTCTGTCCCCCAATAGCTCGGGCCCCCTAATGTGAAGTTCAAGAGAGGCTCATGCTAATTCCATTAGGGGCTCGGAGCGTGGCTGAGGAGGCATTCGTCGTCCATAGAGAGCAGAGAGACACTCGATATATGTGATCACAGGAGTGACCGTTTAAATCATAAAAAAACTACATATAATACTATTTTTATAAATTTTTTTATTTTTTTTTTTAATTTTTTTTTTTTTTTTTTTTTTTTTTTTTTTTACATTCTGGTAATAAGCTTTATACGCTGATTCAAAATATGTAATTGGTTTTTCTGTAAGTGTGTAAGTGTCATACTATATATATATATATATATATATATATATATATATATATATATATATATTTTTATATATATATATATATATATATATATATATATAGCATATATGTGTATATTATATATATATATATATATATATATATATATATATATTAGCAACGTTACCATTACCTGGCAATTTTACGATATTTTTATAAACGACATTTTGTCATCTTCATATATTCTTTTTACGCATAATTTTTTTTTTTTTTTTTTTTGCCGTTGCAGGCTCATTGAATTTTATATATGAGAGGTTTGGCAACACTGTTCTAGTACTTTGACATGGGCTCTAAAGATACAAATAACACCGATTATCGGCTAAAAAATCGATTTTTAAGAATCTATTAAACTCAACTATTACCAAATCCTATAGGATTTTCATATATATATATATATATATATATATATATATATATATATATATATATATATATATATATATATATATATATATATATATATATATATATATATATATATATATATATATATATGGGCATAGGCGGAATTTCTACATTTAGGGGGGGGCAAAGGTTGAGTGATATATATATATATATATATATATATATATATATATATATATATATATATATATATATATATATATATATATATATATATATATATTTTCTTATATATATATATATAGTAATTATTTAAAATAAGTGCCTCTAAACAGATTTTTATGAAAATCACAGCATAGACTATAGAAAAATAGTAATGAAGAATGAAAGAAAAATTATTTGTCGATCTCTTTAGGAAAAAGTTACAGAATCTCAAAAGTTGGCATTTTTCATAGGGTTTTCTTATTAAAAAACTGAGCGGGCCTCGAGATCGGTTTAGGACACTATCCTAGTTAGGGTTACAATAGATTTGATGAAGCCATGCACAGAATACTTGAAGCATGTCACCAACTGACTAGTAGGGTCAACATGAGACTAACCTGGATGGATCGACGATGCAGTATACCTAGACCTAACCTAGATCCATCCAGGTTAGGTCTCATAATGCCCTCTAAGTTCAGGTTATGATGTTTTGTTAAGTATTCTGTGCCATTCTGTTGCAACACGAATTAGGATAGTCCTAAGCCGATCTTAAGCCGTTCATTTTTATAACAAAACCTTATGAAAATGCCAAACTTTGAGAGGCTGCTTTTTCCTAAAGGGGACTGGAGCAAATATTTTGCTGATACATTACTATTTTCTAAATGTAATTTCATGCTGGGAGCACTGTGCAAATAACACCATATATATATATATATGTATATATATATATATATATATATATATATATATATATGTATATATATATATATATATATATATAATAATATATAACTCTGTATATATATATATATATATATATATAGCAGCTTTATTAGCCGCCAAATGCAACGACATACTGAGGGTTCCAACGGAGAATACTGTCCAAAAGAAGCTAGCTGTATAAAAAACACACAGCTAGTTGACTTCAAGCCAAAAGCCAGATATGGCAAAACAATTAAACTATAAAAATGTATGTTTATAAAACCTTAGTAGTGGTAATTGCCTCATTTAGTTTTTACTTCTAGCCATAAAACGTCGTCATCAAGCATATAAGGATGTTTTTATTTCGCTGAATTTTGGGTTGGCAAGTGCCCCCCTTCCCCCTGCCTATGCCCATGTATATATTCTTTTTAAAAATCACAGGATATTCTCTAAAATATTAATAAAGCTTAAAAAAAAAAAATAATGATTTAAGTCTTTAGGAAATTTTCCACATAGGCAATTATATACAGAAGTATGGAGCTAATTATAAATTTTGGGCCATTCTAATTCAGGTTAAGATAAGGTGGGTAGTGTTGCAGAGGGTTGTCACCCAGGTACCCCATGAAAATCACAGGATATACTCTAAAAAATAATAATAAAAAGAATAATAAAAATTGAAAATCGTCGCACTCCTTATGAAAAAAAGTTACAGCCTCTCAAAGTTGTAAAAATCCCCCATAGGATTTGTTATTAAAAAAAAAAACCAAAAAATTTTTTTTTTGAAAATCGCAGGATATACTCTAACAAAATAATGAAGAATAGTGAAAATCGCCAGTCTCTTTAGGAAAAAAAGTTTCAGCCTCTCTGAAAGTTAAAAATTTTTCCATAGACTTTCTTATAATAAAAATTAGTGGACCTCGATTAACGTTTAGGGCCATCCTAGTTCCGGTTATGAATGGGTTATGATAAGATTTAATTCTACATAGATTTTCTCTGTGTATACCTAAACAAAACTTATCATAACCTGACTTAGAGGGCCTGAAATGAGACCTAACCTGGATCGATCAATATTGAAAAGTCTATGGGATTTTTAACAACTTTGAGAGGCTGGCACACCTAAAGAACGACAATTTTCGTTTTCCCTATTCTTCATTATTATTTTTAGGAAATTTATTGATTTTCATAAAAATAAGTGTGTTTATTTTTGGGTAATTACCAGATTTGTTAAGTATACATAGATTTTCTCTGTGTATACCTAACAAAACATATCATAACCTGAACTGAGACCTAACCTTGATGGATCAAAAGGAAAAGTCTATGGGAGTTTAACAACTTTGAGAAGGCTGTAACTTTTTTTCTAAAGAGAGGCCAATTTTCGTTTTCACTGTTCTTCATTATTATTTTTGGAGTATATCCTATGATTTTTATAAAAATTACCAAAATAAATGATCAGTTTCTTTAGGGAAAAAAGTTACAGCCTCTCAAAGTTTGGAATTTTCCCATAGGGTTTTCTTATAAAAAAAACTCAATGGGCCTCAAGGTTGGTTTAGGACCATCCTAGTTCAGGTTACAAAATTTGTTAAGTATACACAGAAACATATAACTTGAGCTAGTAGGGTCCTAAGCAGAGACCTAATCTGGATGGATCAATGATATAAACCTAGACCTAACCTAGATGGAGTTCTGATAACCATGGCTATGCTACTATTTCTTTTACAGTCTTCCCTTGTGCCTGTTTTGTAGAATTATGAAAAAAGTAAATTGCTGTCCAGTTTTTTTTTAGAAGAAAAGTCGGTAATCATAACAGAACATTTTTCATCATTGTTTCATATAAAAAATTACAGGATAGACTCTAAAGAAATATATATATAATAATGAAGAATTTAAAAAAACGAAAATGACTGACATCTTTAGGGAAAAAAGTTGTAGCCTCAAAGTTTGGAATTTTCCCATAGACTTTTCTTATAATTTTTTTTTTTTTTAAATCACAGGATAGACTTTAAAAAAATAATACTTGAAGAATAAAAAAATGATTTAAGTCTTTAGGAAAAAATGTTACAGCCTCTCAAAATTAAAAATTTTCCATGGGCTTTCTTGTAAAAAAAGTTATGGGTTAGATATTGGTTTAGGACCTTCCTAGTTCAGGTTATGATAAGATTTGATGTATCCTCTGAAAGTTTTTATATGTATATAGTTCTGTAGTGTAATATCGTAATCATTTAAATTTTTATTTTATGCTTTAGAGGTCTGCACAAAATTTTGGCATATTTTAGATTTTTAATTTTTATAATTTTATAAATGATTTTTATCTGAAATAAAAAAAAAAGGCAAAGTCTAGAATTTAGAGGCATTTTCAATTATTTTTTTAGTTTTAACTGTTTTATTTCTTTATTTATTTACTTTATTTATTTATAGTTTAGGTTAGGTTAAGTTAAGTTAGGTTAGGTTAGATTAGGTAAGATTAGGTTAGGTTAGGTTATATATACTTAATCTTTAAATTATTAAATTTTTATCATTTTCGAAGTCTTAATTCGCCTCTTCATTTGGTGTACCAAAAAAATTTACTGAATTGAAAATATTAATATAAATTTTTGAAATAAATGAACTTTGTCTTTTTTTTTTTAATTTTTATTCTTTATAGAATTACCTTCCTTACTTAAGTATTAGTACTAAAATAACCTAAAATCATTACCTATTTCTTTAATTGATAGTTGAAAGGCTAAATTTTATAATAAAAAAAAATTTAAAAAAATAATGATTTCACCTTCCAATGAGAGGTGGGGGAATGGGGGAACTTTTTATTTGTTCATTCTAGAATCAAAATATTACCATCACTAGATGCGTCTAGTCTTTCTGATTCCAAATATATATAATATGTTTGATTTATTTTGAAAATTAAAGTAAATATGGGTCCCTCAAAGTTAAGTATGGTGCAAATGCCTCCCCCTCCCCCTCCCCAAAATAAAAATAAAATTAAAAATATATATATAAGTATATATATATATATTTTGAACTTAACTCAAAAGTGTAAAAAGTAAAATTAACCCTATACAGTAATTTTCACCCAAAATCTGAGATCTAGTGGTGCTGTCATTGGTTGATCTGTCCTGGAATGCCCCTATATATATAATTGAAAACTGACAAAAAATTTCAGAAATTTGAGGCCTTTCTATGTTTTCTTTAATATATATATATATATATATATATATATATATATATATATATATATATATATATATATATATATATATATATATATATATATATATATATATATATATTGATTTTTACTCTTAAATTATTACCTGTCTATTCACAGATGGCGACCAACCAACCACAATAACTCATATAATAGTTGTTCTCAATCCCCACGCGCGCAGGGAAACAGGACCCCTACTATAAATCGTATTACGGGTGATTTCCCTAGTGACTGAATATGTGTTGTTAAAAGTCCCTCTAATCTCTGAGTTTCCTTTAAGTGTTAAAAGTCCCTCTAATCTCTGAGTATCCTTCATATAAGACCTCCCTCTGATCGTATCAATTGCCAAGTCAGTTATCACTCTTATCATCAATCTTTTGCTTTAATCTATAAATTCTCATCAATATACGGATTCATTTATCAAGTGTCTATACTCCTGAAAAGGAGAAAAATATATTACCAAACAGATATATATTACATTGACACATGAAAATTAGCCCAGAGGCCCTTGCAGCAAGGATCCATTCCGCTCAAAAAAGACAATATACTTACAATATCCTTGCGATAACCTCCCTCATAAGAAAAGGACACATAACAAACCTACCAAATAAACACACACTAATACCAATTTTCTTTTTCCATCTATTCTCTCTCTCCTTTTATTCTTTTATTCTTCTCTAACATTCACCAATTCCCAAATCTTATGATTGCCTTTTTCCTTTGTCAATCCATCCGCAACCTGTAATCTATTATTTATCCACTCTATGTCATGTATAATTCCCCCTTCCAATTTTTCCTTAATATTCAATAAATCTATTCTTAACATTCTGTTCTTCACGCCTGTTTCAGATCTCACATTTTCCTTTAACGACTTACAATCTGTTTTTACTATAATTCTTATTCCTCTTTCATCATCCTTCACACCATTCACTTCTTCCCACAAATATTTCAGATATTCTGCCCATTCAACCCCTTCCACCATACTCATTGTCTCCCCAGCTAAAGTAGACCCCACTACCCTTTTTGCCACTTTAGACTTCCATACCACAGGATTTTTCCTTCCATTTTTGTCTTTCAACAACACACAGAATCCTATTTGTGTTTTTCCATCTTCAGCATTCCCAAAAGATGCATCAGCAAACACTTCCATTAGTCCCTCTCTTTGTAACCCTTCTATATGTATTTCCACATTCTTTTCTTTCATTCTTTTTACGATTTTATTTAATTCTCTGAAATTATCATAATTAGCTTTATTTAGATTTCTTCCCAGTTTACTAACATGAAAACTAACATCTGGTCTCGTATTCTGAGCCAGCCAATTTAATTTTCCCAATACGGATCTATACCTTGTTTGATCTATATCGTTCAATTTGTCCGTCCCCATATTACCATCTATATTTACTTCCCTCACCATATCCCTTATGTACTCATTTTGACTCATTTTTATTATCCCCTTATCATCTTCTATATTTATTCCCAAATATTTAAATCTCCTTCTTTCTATTCTCCCAATTTTTAACTTTCTCTTTATTTCTCCCATAATTCTATCATGGAATTCCTTATCACCTCCAAACAATATATCATCTACATGTATCCCCATTATCCCTATTAATTTCTCTACCGTTCTCCAATAAAAAACAGTTTTCTCTACCTGACTACCCTTTCCTCCACTCTCCAACACAATATCCCTTATGCTCTCATACCAGTTTCTTGCCCCATCTTTCAAACCATAAACCGCCTTATTTAGCTTCCAAATGTTCTTTGTCTCTGCCTCCTTTGGAGGGATCACGAAAACATCTCTCTTTATATCCTTGCCTTGAAGGTAGGCAGTTTTAACATCCAATGAATGCACCTCCCAATTATACATTTTCATCATTATTAACAGTAGTTTTAATCCCTCAGCCGACATAGTAGGTGCTTCACATGGTATGATGTTATTATCCAATTTTTCCATGAAACCTTTCGCTACTAGTCTTGCTTTCCATACTACCCCATTCTCTTTTTCTTTTTGATTCACTATCCACCGTGTTTTAACAGGCTTCACAGCTTCTTTCGGTGTCACCTCCTCATATACCTTATTTTCTTGCCAACTATCTAATTCTCTCTCTTTTGCTTGTTTTATCATCTCTTTTTGATACTCATCATTCTCATTACCAAAAAACACATATTCTCCTTCAATTAATGCAAGCTCTTCTTCTTCTTCCTGATCTTCCGTCACATCATAGACCCTGAGATCCATCCATTGTTCTTTTCCCGTTTCTATATCCCTTACGTTGTATGCTCCATCGTATCTTCCTCCTCTTTTTCCTCCTAAACTTATAATCTTTATTCTTTTCCATTCCTCTCCCCCTTCCTCTTTCACTTTATATTTTTCCCCGATCTTTAAGGCCTTTACGTTTAACACCCTCGCTTGTTCTTGTCCCATGTTTTCTTGTTCTTCATCCTCTTCTTCACTTGTTTCCTCTTCCTCCTCTGCTTCCTTTATCGATGTCCGTTCTCCTGTTATATAATCATCATCGTCTTCACTACTCTCCTCATTTTCACTTAACCCCGAATTGCTCTTTTTCTCATTATCACTTTCGTTGTCTTTCTGCTCTGCCTTTTGTATTCTTGTAATGTGAATTTTATTCACTTCTCTCATCAATCCCCCATGACGTACCCAAACTGTTTTCCCATCTATCCCTATGACTTTCCCAGGTCCTCTCCATTTATTTTCGTTCTTTTTCTTATAGAAAACTTTATCCCCCATTCTTGCATCCTCCAATTTATGATTTCTCACATTTCTCTTCAAAGCTCTTTTTATTCTATTTTTACAATCCACGCTATGTATTGTTTCTTCTACCTGTTCCTGTATTTCCATGAGTTCTCTCAACCTTTTCCCTTCTAGTTCTGTTTCTAGTTCGGCTGGTGAGTGGTCTTCCATCCTCCTCCCAGTTCTTGTTCGGCTATTTCTTCCAAAAACCTTCTGTAATGGAGAAAAGCCATCGCTCATAATGGTTTCATTCTTTGCACATACTATCCAGTGCAAAATCCATTTTTTTCCTCCTATCTTTTCTTCTTTCATTTTTCGTAAACTCTCTTTTATTATCCCAACCATCTTTTCGCACTTCCCATTACTCCAA
>JABUQX010135102.1:7500-16608 GCA_015478945.1 Trachelipus rathkii | reverse complement strand
ATTAATATTTTCGCACTAAATATAAAAATATATTATACGTCATATGTTTCTCAAATTTTCATCCTGCAAAATGTTCGTACAATACATAAAAAATTATTGCTAACAAAATTTAATACTTGATACTTTTCGTATTGTAGGAGTCGAACGAAAAAATTGCAATTTTCTATATATATAAAAATATAAATATATATATATATATATATAAGTATTATATTATAGAAATATATATAGTATATATATAATATGATATTATATAATGCTCGGAGAATACATTACATATGTCTATTGGGGCGCACCACCCTCGCCACCTGTGTCAGCACATATAACATAGTAGAAACTATCTATTTTTACAAATGTTATAATTACATAAAATTTTCTTATTTTTTTACATTAATACAAAAATTATAAAAGATTATGACCAAATAATAAAACGAAAAATATAAGAACCCCTAAAACTAACGCCTAACCCATTAAAAATGGAGCATCTCGGCTCAAAGAAGAGCGGAACTCGGACGCTTCCGAATCTGAATGCAGAGTACAAAATTGTTATAAATAGTTAAATATATGTGTAAATACTATACATTAAATAAACTTATAACATAAGATTAATAAAATAAAATAAATAATTAAAAAAATCAAAATACTTAACAATAATGGAAGAATATTATATTTATTAAATAATATATAAAATTATAAATATATCACAATAGTAACCTCCAAAAGAAAACGTTATAATAATAAAAACTTTTAAAAATGCCATATAAATATATATATAATATATATATATATAGATAATAATATATATAATAATATATATAATATATATAAATATATAAATATATATTATATATATATATAGAGAGAGAGACGAAAGAGAATTATTTATTAATTAAAATACCGTACCTATATATTATATATAATTAATATATATAATTAAATAAATATATATATATATATATAATAATTATAAATAATAATAATATTAATTATAGTATAATTAACACGAGAATAAAATAATATATATATATATAAAAAATATATATATATAATAAAAATAAATAAATTAAAAATAATAATATAAACGTAATTACATTATATATATGAATACTATATAAAATAAGATAAATATATAAATATATAAAAAAAAAAATATAATAATATAATATATATATAAAATATTAATTAAATTATAATATATAAAAAATAATATATATTATAATATTATATATAAAATATATATATAAAATATAATTTAAATATTATTAATAATATATAAATATATAAATACATATATAATTAGTATAAATATATATATAAAAAATATATAATAATATATATAATAAATATAATATAAAATGATATAGTGCTGCTGCTTCTGATGTTGTGCATACTGCGTTACCAAAATTCGATCACGTTAATTAACATCGAGCCTACTTTTTTTTCCTCGTAAACTAAATCCATTATATAAGCAGAGAATTTCTACTAAACAACGAATCAGTTATAAAATAAAAAACTTACCTCTCTAAGTTCTGTTGTTACATATCTTTGAAGTTCATATGCAGTTTTAATTCTGGTTTCTTCAGAACGGGATTTTAAACCAGAAACAAATTTGGCGATCTGAGCCTTTTGCCATGCCGATCATTTGAGGCCATGCATACCATTTGAGGCATTATGTTACGATTGGCATAATAATCAACCTCAAATGAAAAGACAGATGATAATTAGCAAACATAAAACAGATAAAATAAATATATATTAAATGAATAATATTTGATTAATATTAAAAATTTTAAATATATAATTAAATGATATAATTATAAAATATTAAAAATAATAGAAATAGATAACATTATATTGATAATAATAAATGTAAATAATATATTATTTAAGTTCCTTAAAGTTAATATAATGACGCATAATGTTTCTCATAACATTCAATTAATAAACTTAAAACTAAGAAATAAACTTCAGGAACCAAGAAGCCTTATATCGTCAAAACAGCATTTGACTTAAATGGCTTTGTGAAACCCATATTAATATGCCAATCGCCAACTATATATGTAAGATTCGTGAGGGCATGAAATTCTTCAAATCAGCATTGTTATCAAGATAAATATAGATTATTGTCTTAGAAAAGGTATTTACTTATTTGATTTGTTTATATGGTGAGAAGAGAGATATGAGCTAGAACAAGAAAAGATAGATCCAAATGAAAAAGTCACAAAATACACAAAGAAAGGAAACGGACGCACACCCAAAACAAAAGAATAAAGAAAAAAGACCACACTCTTTTAGAGAGCTCCTACACAAAGACACATCACACACCCGGACGAGGAAAAAACCAAAGATCAATAAACAAAACGACACCAAACGTAATCACGTAAACAAAGAATAAAATCCAACAAAAACAAGAGGAAGCCAAAGGCAAATCACCCGATAAGAGGGAACCGTCTCAAATTAATAATTCCCTTACCCCACACCAATTCCTAAACGTCAGCTCAAATCCATTGCGAAAAATAAAAGTACACAGTGTTAGGAGATTTCCAACGGCGCAAACGCTTGCCATTTAAGTGAAAGGCCCTTATGGCTCGAAAACTTAAGCGTCCGATGTCTCTCTATGTGTTAACGACCACAAACACACAGCAAAACCCTTTCGTACTAGAGATGCGACGTTTTACATCAAATATCTTCAAACTATACGCCATAGACAATCTAACTTAAGTACAGCAAAGGGAATACGCTAGATAATAAACGCAACTCAATAATCCAGATAATAGCCAATAGCATCCATAAATCCAGCAAAAAAAAAACATGCGTAGAATAATTCCAAGACAAACAACGTATATATGATATATAATATATATAAAACATAACTCTACCGGATCAAAACAGCCTTAAGGTTGCACACTAAACCATATATATATACGCAAAAATAAAGATCTGGTATAACTGAAACAAAAGGATAAACAAAATGTGAGGTATATAAACATAGGGTAGAATAAAGAATAATTAAGCATGAATAAGGAAATTAAAAACGAAGAAACCGGTCACAGTAATACTATAGTAATCCAAAAGCCAAACTACGTAATGAAGCACAAGAATAAATAAAAGTATAGTATATATATATATATATATATATATATATATAATATATAATATAAGCAGGGGTCAGTATTAGCCAAAGATAAACCTATTCTACATGTACTAATAGATCACACAATAACTAAAGTTACCCTAACGTAAACCGAGAATCAGTTATCGGGCACAATACCCTATGCTTATATACACAACAGTCTCCAATTCCTATCAGTATATACACCCGGTACCTACACGAGCTATTATAGGAATCAATAAGACTAATATAAAGGATCACCTAAAAATCTAAAGCCAAACAAAAAAAACGGCAAATATAATGTGAAAAACAGGCAACCTCGCCCTCCCTCTCCGCCGCTTTACGTCCACTAAATATAATAATTAAATATAATAGATAATAATATATATATTATATATAAAAAAGAATATATATTAATATATGAAATATAAAGAAATAAATAATGAAATTATAATATAAATATAAAAAAATATAATATATAAAGATTAATTATATAATATAATAGAAATATATAAATAGTAAGTATATAATATAATTAATATATTTATAAATATATATATATAACCCTCATAATAGCAATCAACTAAACGTAAAAAGAAGTTCGATACGTCGTACAGTCATTTACTTAAACGTCTCACTTTCACGATGTTTATAGCAGTAATAAGACAGTAATGAATTTAAGTGATAACTAAATTATAAGATTATCGTCCCTTGGATGTGTGAAAATATTTCATAGCGATTCCAAGCGATACTATAACAATTGCACATCATTGAACGAATACATCCTATATAGTAATATATAAGAAGGAAAAATGAATAACTTATTTATATATAAGTTATATATATATTTATATAGAGAAAGAGACGCGATATCCAACGACATCCGCAACGTAGCACAAAAATGAGAAACCTTGCAACTAACGTTTTATTATAATAGACGTACTAATCTTAAGATTTTAAAATTGTAACTAATTTGTTATAGGATAATAATGAAAATAAAATAATTAAATAGCGGCTGAATAGCAAGTGAATTAGAATTGAATAGAGGACTGATATATAACGAAAAAGAAGTATAATCCACGAACAAGATTAGAGTAGAATAGTGGAAATGACGTCGCCAATAATTATAAACAAGAGGAGTCTTATATCAATGAAAAATGCTTACAAAAAGGTAAATGCATCAATCTTATTTGCTATTAAATACTATAAATGAATAAATAAAATAAATTAAGAAAAAGAAGAAAGTAAATAGATAGATATAGATGAGCAAAAGTAGAATAAAGATAGAATAAATAAAAGTATAATAAAAATATAAAGAAAAAAAAGATAGAAATATAACAAACGCATAATATATAATAGTAAGAGGATTCAAAAAGGTATAGCCATAACGAGTGGTAGTAGTAGGGATTTAGGGCGTCGTGTTTATTATTATAAATAAAAAATCACTAAATCAATAAATAACGAAAACCGTCTATTAGTATAAGAAAAAAAATAACTAAAATAGAAATATAATATATTAATTTATAAATATATATATAATATATAGTAATTAAATATATATAAAATATATACCTTTTGGTATCACATTTATATAATAAAATCCTAAAGAAATCCATCCAATAACAAATATGAAAAACACATATCTGGCAACATAATAGCGACGCATCGGCTGGTAGGTGTCCCATAAAATTGATAATGAGAAATGTAGTTAGGAATAATGTTGAGAAAGGGAAAATTTGGCTGCCTCAATCTCCAGATTAAAAATACCGCTCCTCTAATCTACCACAAATATATTCCTGAAATGCTTCGCCTACTCTGCTCCCGCTCCCGCCCCACTCCGCAAGCAATAAATAAAGCAGTACATGAGGTTATCTAAGTAACTGATACCATTAAGCATACTGAAAATGGCACATGTAAAATAAAAAAAAAAAAAATCTGTATAGATTCTCTAAGACTAATCCAATACGCGTAATTCCAACCTACCAACCTACCCAACCTACCTAGCCTGAGCCGAACCTTACCTAACCAACCAACCAAAACAACCAAATACGCTACCTACGCTAGCCTAACATGCATTAACTAAAAACCATACAAGCTTCCACCACAACTAGTACTAGACCAGCCTATACTCTAAAACCTAAACCACAGCCTAACGCAGCGCAGCTATGAAATAGGTAAATTTTTGTATCTCTGCACCATTGATGGCGTCTAAGATTCGTTAAAATGACTAGAATCTCTACCCCACCCAGAGAAGAATAAAATACCTCATGGAAGATCCAAACGGAAAAAATATCGAAAAAGTTCGGGATATAGCCTCTTCTCTGGTGATCTAATACAGTATAGGGATTGTCAGTAAAGAAATGTCTGAACGCGGTATATGTATCAGAACTTATTATTTACAATTTGTGATATTGTTGTATAGAAGACGGTAAATAAAAAGGAAAAATAAATAATATAAACATAATAATTAAAAAAAATGCCAAATTAATTCTAGTGGGTAGCCGGGTTTTAGTATTACACTATAATTTGAGATTTTTAAAGGTAGTAAACATAATTGTATTATCCGATACCGTTTCTTTTTGCAAAAAGAGTTATACCCGTTGAAGAGTTATTAGATAATTTCAGACTAACCCAACTACTCATAATCAGCTAGAGATCACCCTAAAATTTTATTTACGCCCTGCAAAGAGGAAGGCTTCCCTACAGGTTAGGTATTTGTGGCAAAGAGAAATGAGGGTCTGAGCCAACAGATGCTGGCCTTTGGGCGGATTTAAATCTGCACTATATGTTCATTGGTGTTTATCTGGCAGAAGAAAGGAGCACAAAACAAACCTATGTTGTTCTACGGAGATGTGCGTGTGATGGTTATCGAAGGCGCTGGGCATGGCGGCTTGGTCTTATGTTCAGTTTGGCTGCGCTTGCAAGAGGGCAGTGTCATTGCAACAGGCCAAACCAAAAGTAAAGGGAAGGTCAACAACAACCAAAATCGCCGGAATAGATAACTATTAGGGTCCAAGGTGCCGATGAATGGTAGAGACGGATTTATGGGGGTGTGTTAATATATGAGACAGGTGAAAAACCTCTCCTCGACACTAAGCTCACCAGCGAACTCTCACCTCCGCGGCCTGAAGCCTAGCTGCCCTCCGTCGCTACTATAATATATATAGAGAATAAATAAAAATAGATTAATATATAATATAATAAGAATAGAATAATAAATGATATTAAATATAATGAAATGATCATAAGAGAAAAAAAGAAAAATTGATTAGAAAAATAAAAGTAGTATGATATATAAATTAATATACTACAAAAGAATATGATATACCACCTATAACCAGTATACAAAACCAGAAAAAAGAAGAAAGAAAAAAAAAAAATGAAAATAAGAAGAAAAAAAAGAAAAGAAAAGAAAATAATGCAGGGAACAACCCGCCAACGCAAAGGGATCAAAATGAAAACCATGGGGGAAAGTTAACAAGCGAAATGATAAAACACCACGCCAGCAGAAAACCCACGACACAACAGCTCAGGTAACGAAGGCGCTATATGAATGACACACAGAGTACAGAGAAACAATAAGAAGCCACAAGGTCGCACCAGTACCGCCACAACACATTAGACCCGTATATGAGCCTGTTAGTGAGGGAATTTATCGAGATCGACTAAGACTTCATGGCACCGGCGACAGAATCCCTCACAAACTATGGCACTCTCGTCGACGCTTCGAGAGGATCATTTCTGAATGGCCCAGTTATGGGCTACAAACCATACGCCCACTCACAAAACCCTGACCATTCACTGCATAGTTATATAATCACCTTTCTTCTACAGCCTCTGCCATAATCACATATCCTCAAGCGAATAGATCATATATACGATATACTCCAATCCAACCTTTTTTCTGTCTCCAGCCATTCGATTACCCGACAACAACACTGAAACCATCATAAAATAACAATCCCACTAGAAACCGCACAAAAACTCAACTGTTACATCCATCCTTTCCAACATGAAAAAAAAACATACAAGACGAAATAGACGTTTCTTTAAAATATTCTCATCAGAAACTTCGAATAGCTGATTCTTCAAACACCACACAACTCTCACTATAATAGCGATTCATTTCAATAATAGAGAGAAGCATATAAATCATCCTTTAACTCGTCAATCTCATCATTTCCAACAACCCACCTAAAGAATTCATCATCACTAACACATTGATACTTGATGTAGACCTCTATACACCTCTTAATTCCACCGGACCTAGGCATCGAAAAATACGAAAATGATACAATCTTAAGACACAGAGCCGCCAAAGGTTAAAATCAGACCCATACAGTAAAAGACCTCGTAACAACACCCAAAGACTATAAAAGTCCAGTTCACAACAGGCACCTCAAACATAGTTAATTGCTCACCAGCACCTAATCATGCCCACAACATTTCAACGATTATCCATATTAATAATGATTTATGATATGAATAAATAAAGTAATAAAGCTACTTAGAATATATATTAATTTAATTATAATGATAATAATATAAAATTATTTCAATATATATAATTATAATTATGTATTTATAAACAGTATAAGATATATAAAGTATAAATTACAGAATATATATACATAATTTTATATAACAAGATAAAATAATAAAAATATAAAAACTAATTTAAGTAGTAAATAATAATATATATAATATTATAATAATCATTAATATTATTATTAATTATGAGTATTATATTATATATAATAATATGTAATATTAATGATAATGTAACCGATTGTGCGTGGTAATAGTAAAGTCAGTTTTGGGTGCATCATGTATAGATAATCTCTCTCCTGTGTAGTATGTGATAATCTACATATTAAGGTATGAATTGCCAGTCTAGCACACTATAGTATATTACATAGTTAAATGACTTAAATTATCACGTATATCTAATCCCTCTGTCTAGAACATATACTCATTTAGTTTCAGTGTGTTCACATAACACTAAAAATTAATAATATAGAAAAGTGCCATTTAAACCATCTAAGATAAAAAAACCCTGGTAAAATGGGGAGATTTAAGAAAAATGAAAGAAAGAGACGTTATATATTGTACTACCAATTCTCTCCGCTATTATTGCGAATATCCAATACTCCCCCCCACCTATTTTCACTAGTATACTATAGTATAGAGTTATCTAATCATTCCGGCGTATTATACCCATGTCTAACTTATTGCTAAAATATATACATTGCGAACCCATCTTTCAAGCTAATACCCCTTTTAATTACCACCATCCTCTCTACTTTCGCTTACACAAGTAGTATTTTCCTATCATGAAGCGTCTAATTATTATACAAGTGCATGGCAAGCACATAGCAATCAACTAACAATGATTAATTGCCTTTTTTTTTATTTTTATCGTTCTCATCATATCACAGCTCTTAATGAGTGAAGCTTTCTACCATAGCTAATATCCTAGCTACAGTGTTCCTTTAGTCTATAACCTTTGTATCAGAACCTATATGAGTCATGCACAAATGAATCAACCCTATTAGTAAATAGAATCTAAACCTAATCTACAGGCCTTCCAGATCTATGCATACACCTAACATTCAGAGAGATGCCACTTTAGTGAATAAATAAAATAAAAATATAAACGTTGAACTGAAGTACCAACCCACATCTATATATTGTAAGATGCCATAAATCTCGACTACGACAGAGGAAAACTACTTGAGAGAGGGTAAATAACTACAATGTATGATTTAGGTATTCACAAATAACAAATTTAGATGCGACATACATACACTTCCTAAACCTACTCTACTAGACATCACAGAACTAAATCTGCTAAAATAATGCATGGCTATACCGTCGTCCATAACCCAATCATAGATCTACCTAATAAATATTGTCAAGTTACTGATTATAATAAAAAATATATCCGCATAAAGTTAATATACTCGAATCATAAAGAACGATCGTACATCAACATA
>JABUQX010135102.1:0-2500 GCA_015478945.1 Trachelipus rathkii | reverse complement strand
GAAGTTCCCCTCTTGAATAGGGCTATGCCCGTGAAGTGTAAATTTTAATTTAATATATATATATATATATATATATATATATATATATATATATATATATATATATATATATATACTGCTGCTATATATATATTATATATATATATATATATTAGACAAAAATTATTTTCCTGTATTTTTCTTTTTTACCATCAATGTATACTCAACGTATACTTATATACTTAACTATATTACTTATCCTTGGAAACTTATGAAGAAAAAGGTCTGTTCCTTATTTTAACCAACTAAGAAGAAATTCATGGTGAATTATTTCAACGTCAATAGTTTTGAAATTTGTTCCCGTGAAGTTTGCGTACAGTTTTAAACTTTTTAACAACAAAGCGAGTGATTGAAATTGACAGATTTAATAAACAATTCGAATAGGTTTTATTGAAATATGTGTACACTGTGCAGCTCGTGTAGGGTACACTGAAAATACGTAAAATTATTGATTGCCATAATGCCTACACAAATAATAGACTTGTAAAATGCCTTTGTTGAATGTTGTTACTTCTAAGATTTTAAAATAATTTTTTAATTGTAAAGCTTGCTTAAAGATACAAAAGAAGTTGCTTCACAACACAGTATTATAATTTAGCACAGAAGCTTTGTGGTAAAGGCGGCTTGACCCAAATATTTTCCAGATATGCACATTTGTATATTTTTTTTATATAATTTTTATATATGTCCTACATATTAGTCTCTATCATAAATGACAGCAACTGCTCTTATTCATACTGAAAATGTGAATCTTGTTTTGAAAGCTTTTCGCTCAAAAATCGATGAAAATTTTCAAGCATTGTGCAAGTTAAGCCGTTTTCGTTTTTGCATTTGTGCTAAAAAAAAATGCTCAAGTTTGCGTCCGTTTTCGTCAACCTTAGCTCAAAATCGTAAAAAAATGCTCACCAAACGTAAAAAATGTCGCTAATTCTGTGTAATATAGAATAAAATTCTGTATAAAATAGCAACCTTACAGAATTAAAGAAATTCCTTACGTTTGATGAGCATTTTTTTACGATTTTGCGCTAAGGTTGACGAGAACGAACGAAAACTTGAGCATTTTTGCAAAAACGAAAACGAATTTAGTTGCAAAGTTACAACAGAACTTCTGCTTTATGCTAAGTGTCAGAATCAATGCAATACGAAGAGAAATAAAACAATTGCAATTATTTTTTTCTTTATTTTTTTATGATTTTTTTTTAAACCAATGAGCCACCGATTCATCCTTACCAATCTTAGTAACATGATTCCATCTATATCTATTAAAAAATTTACGAATTTATAAATAAACTTGATCTTGATGCAGTGACATTTGGATAGTTAACAATTATAACTTTTATCGCATTCACAAACGTGATGATCAGAAAGATACTTCTACACTCTGAAAACATATTCAAAACATATTTACTCAATTTTACTGTGAAAAAAAGACTACCCGATCTAACAATAATGAGTTTTCATCATTGCTACAAAAGGTAGACGAAATAAATTATCATCACTCATTTTGCTTTTAATAGAACAGGAATAATAATTTTTCATATGTAAAAAATAAAAAAGTATTTATCTTAAAATTGCTGCAATTTCAATTTTCAAAATTTTTTTTTTTTTATTCTTGCCCTTTTATCAAGTAAGAATATATATATAATATATATATAATTCCTCCTCTAGATACATATATACAAATACACATAACACAAAAATAAGTGAGATATTTCTTTAAGAGCTGATAGATGTAAATTTGTAAATATATTCTTACTGAATAAAAAAGGCAGAGAGTAAGCACAAAATTTAATTGAAGCAATTTTTAAATAAATAACAATTTTTTATTTTTACATATGAAAAATTATGTATCCTGTTCTATTATGTTGCGAATATGAGTGATGATAATTATTTCGTCTACCTTGTAGCAATGATGATGAAAACTCATTATTGTTAGATCGGGTAGTCTTTTTTTCACAGTAAAATTTAATGTAAATATGTTTTTGAATATATATTTAAGTGTAGAAGTATCTTTCTGATCATCACGTTTGTGAATGCGGGTCCTATATAATGTTAACTATCCAAATGTCACTGCATAGATCAAGTTTATATTTATAAATCGTAATTTTTTAATAGATATAGATGCAATCATGTTACTAAGATTGGTAAGGAAGGAACTTTGCATCATTGTTTTAAAACAAAAACATAAAAAAAATTAAAGAAAAAAAATAATTGACAACTTGTTTTATTTCTCTTTCTATTTGCATCTGATTCTGACACTTTAGCATAAAGCAGAAGTTCGTTGTAACCTTTGCAAACTAAATCTCGTTTTCGTTTTTGACAAAACATGTTCAAGTTTTCGTCGTTCTCGTCAACCTTAGCGCAAAATCGTAAAAAAATGCTCATTCCAAACGTAAAGGGAATTTTCTCTCTAATTCTGTAAGGTCTATTTTATACAGAATTTTATTCTAGATTACACAGA
>JABUQX010135100.1:15000-18236 GCA_015478945.1 Trachelipus rathkii | reverse complement strand
TTATAATATATATATATATTAATTATATTTATATAATATTATATATATAATATATATATATATATATATATATATATATATATAAAAAAAATTTTATAATATATATCTATATATAATATATGTATATATATATATATACATACATATATATATATATATATATATATATATATATAATATATATATTATATATATATATATATATATAGTATAATATATATAATATATATATATATATATATATGGACATTTATAAGAGGTTGACTCTGTTTTATAGGGGGGAAATTTTCGATAAAAAAAACAACGAATTTAGGGTATTTTCTTTATTGTGGCAATTTCTATTATTTAAACTTTTAGGCTTTTATTTGGGGGGGGGCCATATATTTTTTTTTTTTTTTTCCCTATTAATTTCATTTTTTTTTTTATTTTAAAGTTTAAATTTTTTTTTTTTTAAAATTAAAAAAATATTTTTAAAAAATATTTTTTTTCTATTAAATATCAAATTTTTAATAAATTTGGAAAGTTTTGCATTACTATTATTTATTATTATATTATTATTATTATTATTATTATTATTATTTATTATTATTATTATTATTATTATATAAATATATATATATATATATATATATATATATATATATATATATATATATATATATATATATATATATATATATATATATATAAATATAAAAATAAATATAATAATATATATATATTGTATACAATATATATATATGACAAAAATACCACATATATATATATCATATATATATATATATATATATATATATTATATATATATATATAATATATATATAATATATATATATATATGGGAAAGATTTACATTCCAAAGGAGCTTCGTTCGTATGTAGATATACCTGAAGCGCGTGACGTCATAGTCCAACGTCAGACTCTTCATGTGTCACGTTTGACTGTGACGTCAGAAGTTGCGTAATTTACGCTTGTCGTCATATATATATATATATATATATATATATATATATATATATATAAATAAAATATCATATATATATAATATATACATATCTATACAAAAAAATATGCTATATATATATATATATATATATATAGTAAATCAAATGTCCCAAATGGTTTTGAGATTTATAGAGTACGAATAGATTGTTGCTAATAAATGTCCCAAAAACTCATTTTTGGGATTTATTGTTTTTTGGGTATATCACTAACGAATACCCACGGGTTGTCCGCCCCGGATGTCAGGAGTCGGGGTTTCTCGGCCTCTAGGTGGACTACGGGGGGACTAATCCCCCCCTCCGGGATGGTCTCCGGAACCCCCGCTCTTTGGTCTTTGGGTGTCGCGGGGGTTCCTCCGACCATCCCCTCCGGGGTATGAAACGTCCCCCCCTCCGTCCCCCATCGGCTCGAACCCCCTAAAAAGGGTAAATACTCCATTTTAGGGGGCTCGTTGACTCAGTGCCGTAAAAGTAACCCTAAACTTTACTGATCCACTATGCTGTAAAACTAGCCCTAACTTTTACTAATAGACTGTTTATTAGCTGCCGAAAGATAATATGGCCTTTATGTAGGTAGCGCCGAGTCCCATATATATGTATATATATATATATATATATATATATATATATATATATATATATATATATATATATATATATATATTATATATATACAAAATATATAATATTTTATTTAATGTTTGTAAATATTATATATATATATATATATATATATATAATATATATATATAGTTTTAAATATTACCTCAATAAGTTTGAAATTTTTGCAGGGCTTCAAAAAAAATTTAAAATCATTCATCTCTTCTATCAGGAAGCGATAAATTTTTTTCTGCGAAAAATATGATTTCCATCACCTACAATAAAAGTTAAATTTCTCTCGTTGTTTAGTAAACCATCACATGAAATAGCAGATTGTATAAAACTTTTTTGTTCCAAGCTTAAATTGTTAGATTGCAAAAAAAGCCAAAAAAGCACTTTAATCATTAAAATATACATTATAATTATTAGTCTTCAAAAGACATGTACACTTAAACAAGATAACTTAAAAATGAAAAAAATATTATTTGGCATAGTCTATTCCCTTGTCTGTCAGGTTGTCAGTTTCATAACGCTTTTTTGCATATATTGTCAGATTCCAAAATACTATACCAACATACGAATATATATATATATATATATATATATATTATATAATATATATAATATATATATATATATATATATATATATATATATATTATATAATATATATATATATATATCCCACATATACTGTAGCATACGCAGTGTGACGTAAGAGTTAGGTCACTTACGCAAACTCCCACGTCAGAGTATGACGTCACGCATTTCAGCTATACGTACATACTAACGAAGCTCCTTTTAAATATACATAAAGGCCATATATATATATATATATATATATATATATATATATATATACTGTACTGTGACTTTTTTCTGAAAAAATTTTCTGTTCAAAAAAATTTCTAAGTTCAGAAAAGTTAAGTTAAGTAAAGTTTTTTAAGAAAATTCTTTAGTGGCAAGCTTCTGGAATTATGCCAGAAGCTTGCCACTAAATAATTTTCTTAAAAAACTAAACTTAACTTAACTTTTCTGAACTTAGAAATTTTTTTGAACAGAAATTTTTTTCAGAAAAAAGTCACAGTACAGTATCTACAAATATGCCAATGTTACCACTTCCCTATTATAAACAAAAATCCAATTTTTTGTATGGATATACCTAAAATAATATAATAAATATATATATATATTTTATATAAAAAAAAAAAATATATACATATATATATATATATATATATATATATATATATATATATATATATATATATATATATATATATATATATATATATATATATATATATATATATATATATATATTATCGATTATAAATATATATATATATATTTATATCAATGTTGTGTATCTCGTTGATATTATATTTATATATATATATATATATTATATATATATATATATATATATATATATATATATATTATATATATATATATATATATATATATAAATGTATATAGTATAGTATATGTTACAGGTATACATATAAGGATATACTTATATATATATTATATATAATATATATATATATATATATATATATATATATTATTATATATATATAATATACTATATTATATATATATATATATATAGCCAGATATACAGTATAG
>JABUQX010135100.1:5000-10000 GCA_015478945.1 Trachelipus rathkii | reverse complement strand
TATTTTAATATTATTTAAAAAATAGGACTTGGCGCACTTTCAAAGCGTTTTTGGCATCGAGGACAACGGAATCCGAATTAATCACAAATTCAGCAAATACCACAGTTCTTTTGACACTTCCTACATCTCTTTTTATTTAAAATAATTGAAAATACTCTAATAATTCACAATCATTTCAATAAATAAAAATATTCGCAAGTTCAATACAACATATTCACTCTACCAATTGACAATCAAAACTAAAATTTTAAGAGATGGAGCTTAGAACACACAGATTTATTCCATTGGCTAGCTCAGACGAGTACAATGCTTTTCTTCCGCTGTAGTGCAGATTCATGAGCAATTGGCTACATATTATTATTTATTTCGTGTTACCCTTATATTAAGCGCCTGTAATTATTTTTTCTTTTTATCTTCAATTTTTATATAAAATTTCTTAAATCCGAACTCCCGTTCCAGAAAAAACCAAACCAACTTTATCTACGATATAGCATATATATAAGATATAGTTATATATATATATATATATATATATATATATATATATATATATATATATATATATATATATATATATATATACATATATGTAGTAATAATAAAGATACTATATATATATATATATATATATATATATATATATATATATATATATATATATATATATATATATATATATATATATATAAAATATATATATATATAGTTTGTTTCTATATGTATATTTATATATATATATATATATATATATATATATATATATATATATATATATAATAGTAGTGATTTACTTGCTCTAGTGAGTTTGAATCATTTGACATTAGAATTTCAAAAGATTGTATATATATATCTATATATATATATATATATATATATATATATATATATAGGCAATTTCTTAGATAAGCAGGCAATAAAAAGTACTTGAACATAAAACGTACTAAAATGTTGCTAGAGATGCATAACTCGTTCCAACAAATTTATAATTAACGTACTGAAGCAAATTTTAATATATATATATATATATATATATATATATTTATTTAGATATTTCTATATATATATATATATATATATATATATATATATATATATATATATATATATATATATATATATATATATATATATATTAATTGAGATTTTTTTTCATTTTCAAAATTATTTTGTATTATAGTTAAATTTAATTTCATTAGATATTTATTAACTTTAATAAAACTAATATAATAAACATAGCGGTGCATGCAGGCAGACTTGCATGCATCTGCAGACCGCTGCTCGCTGAAGCGTCGTTTACTGGAGAGCGCTGCGCGCTGAGCGGCAGGTGCCGTAACCACTTACTCGAATAATTGACTAAATAAATTTGTTTAAAAAAAACTGAAAAGAGCATTATTATTATTATTATTATTATATTATTATTATTATTATTATTATTATTATTATTATTATTATTATTATTATTATTATTATTATTATTATTATTATTATTATTATTATTATTATTATAATTATTATTTTTATTAATATTATTAGTTATTATTATTATTATTATTATTATTATTATTATTATTATTATTATTATTGTACTAAATATTTGAATTAATAAATTCATGCCTCTTAAAGAATTTTCCTTTAATAAAATTAGTGAAGCAAAATAATTTTTTAAAAAAGTTTTTTTTTTTAACGTAAAAATCGAAAGCAAAATAAAAAGCTTTTCAACTGTCTATTCTTAGCCTAGCTTTAATAAAACTGTATTGCAAAGTTGTCAGAAATTTAGGAAAAAGTACGAGAAATATCATTGCCTGCGTGTCTAGGATTTGGCCAAACACGCATTTGGCACCAAGAACCAAGATAGTTTCAACCAGGTATGGCAATTTTGAGTTTTGTAAGTCGATTTTTTTGATTTGTTCTTAAATTGTAACGTCACGCGATATAATTTGTAACTCGTAAAGTTTCGCGTGACGTTACTGATCCAAAAATTGTAAAATATCAAAAAAATCACAAATTGATTTTTTTAAAAAAAATCAAAAAAATCACCAAAATTGCCATCCCTGGTTTCAACACTTCATTCGATTACGTAGATTTAAAAAAAAAAAAACATTAGCTTGAGTTTAACTGGATACGGATAATCAACATGAGCCATATAGTATATATATAGTATATATATATATATATATAATACAAAGATTGTATATATATATGTTATATATATATATATATATATATATATATATATATATATATGTTATTATTATTATTGTTATTGTTGTTGAGTTATTATTATTGATATACATACATTATATTATTTTATATATATATATATATATTATTGCTATATTATATTACATACTTATATTTCTTGTTTGTTTTTATATTATTGTTGATATATTATTATGTTATTATGCCATATTATTATTACATACATACTGTTATACATAGAAGAGCTATTATATTATACTACATATTATTATTATTGATATTATTGGTTATTATTGGTTATTATATACATACAGCATACAGCTGAAGATATAAGGCTACTACATACATACATATATGAGTTTAATGGATACATATATACATATATATATATATATATATATATATATATATATATATAAAGCAAAGTTGTGTTTATGTGAATATTTCTGGGGAAAGTGGGTCTTAGCTTTCGTCAGATTCTTAAAGGGGTCCGTGACTCAAAAAAGGTTAAGAATCACTGGCTTAGATGATACTTTCAAAAGAGAGAATGCTTTACAATCGAAGTAACAGCAGTAACTAGTAACTGCTAACTACTTAAAAATAAATACGTCGATCAAAATTTGGTATTTTAGAAATGTATAATTATAAAAAATATAAATTAATTGTTTTTGAAATCTGGGAGCTGCAAAATTATTAACATCATTTCTTAGAGGTGGGGGTGGCAGGGGAAGGTGTTAGAATGATGGAGAATGGAAGAGAGTGTGGGGTTCCCTACCTATTATTTGCGGATGATTTGGTTTTGTGTGGCAAATCTGAAGAGAGTTTGAGAGGATTGATAGAGGCATTTGATAGGGTGTGAAAAAGAAGGGGTTTGAAAGTAAAAGCAGATAAGAGTAAGGTTATGGTTGTGAGTGAGGACAGTCCTCGGTGTGAAGTTATGTTGGATGGTGAGCAATTGGAACAAGTGCAATTTAAATATTTAGGATATATGTTGGATGAAAAAGGAACGGATGATGCAGAGTGTAGAAGGAAAGTTGTGAATGGTAGGAAGGTGGCTGGTGCAATTAAATCCTTGGTGGATGTAAAGGGACTAAGTCTTGAGTGCGCTAGGGTCTTACATGACGGTATGTTGTTACCTTTGTTAATGTATAATAGTGAAACTGTGGTCTGGAATAAGAGGTATAGATCTAAAGTACATTGTGTTCAGATGGACAATATTAGGGCGTGATAGGTGTGAGAAGATTTGACAAAATGAGGAATGAATGCATTAGGGAGTTGTATGGTGTGAAGGAGTAAATGAGGGAATAAATGAAAATACATTGAGATGGTTTGGTCATGTGGAAAGGATGGATGATAGTCGGTTGGTTAAGCGGATATATAGTGGTGAGTGTGCTGGGAGTCGACCGGTTGGGAGACCGAAGGAAAAGTGGATTGAGTCAATGAAAGAATGCCTGAAAGAGATTAATGTGAGTTTGGCAGAGGCGAGAAGAAAGGTGCATAATAGAAGTGAATGGCGGTTTTGTGAGGTGGTATGGTTGTGACCCACCTGGGCCGAGGGATGAACCCTACATTGACAAGATGTCACAGTGAGGGTCCGTCGCGGTTTCGTTAAGCCTCTAGGTTGATTATTATTCTGACTACGACGAGTTCTCACTTAAGGGTATCAAAGGGGCGGTAAGGCTGGGCTTTCTTTTCGACTTGCGTAATATACTTCTACTACTTTTCTGTTTCCGGTGCATGTGACTCACCTTACCACCAATTATGGGGAAAGAAGGTATGTAATGATGTTGATAATGATGTTGATTTCTTTCGGTAAATTTGAATTATTAAATACAAATATAAAATAAAAAGTTGAAAAAGGCAAAGCACAGGTTGAAGTTAGTCAAGTCATACAAAAATTCGCCCTCTCTCCTTTGGCAGGGGTTGTTAGGTTGTGCCTGATACCATGTGTTTTCAGAGTGTTGGCGATATTTGTGAATACTTATCGCCCACCAACGCCAACTTGCAGTCACGTAGGAATTGAGATATATATATATATATATATATATATATATATATATATATATATATATATATATATATAAATATATATAGTATAATATATATATATATATATATATATATATAAATTCTTTGCGAAATAGAAGCAGAATATATATATATATATATATATATATATATATATATATATAAAGAAACAATTTAAAACCACTTAAGAACTAAATAGGGAAATCAAAATATTAAAAATTAAACAGTTGTTTACGTTTCGAGACTAGTACAACGTCTCCTCCTCAGAACTTAAATGGAAATAAAATTAATTTTGACAAAATAAATAATAAAATTAAAATATGAAATATAAAAAATGAAAGCAAATTAACAGATGGCAACATAAAATTATTTTTAATATTTTGATTTCCCTATTTAGTTCTTAAGTGGTTTTAAATTGTTTCTTTACATTTTAAGAGTTTGAGCTGTTTTAAAACTCTCTAAAGATTTTTGCATATATATATATATATATATATATATATATATATATATATATATATATATATATAAATATATATAAGGTATATGTTAAGTATATATATAGATACATAAAAAAATAAATAAGTTATATATTATATATAAGAGTATATATATATAGTTGCTATATATAGTATATTTTAACCTCCTTGAATGGGCTCTTTGCCCTCGTGAGTTATGGTGTCAACCGTAAAACATATATAGCATATATAGTATATATAGAGTTATATAGTTAAGAAAGAAAGATATATATATATATATATATATAGCATATAGAG
>JABUQX010135099.1:5000-25946 GCA_015478945.1 Trachelipus rathkii | reverse complement strand
ATCGATTGCATTTTCATAACCTCTATTACATAACATTCGACCGCCTTCAATTTATTTATATTGATCTTCCCGCCATGAGATTTATTATAAAGAGTTCATAATTCATTAAGGCCCTTCTTACAATGTGTTCCGTCAATAGCGTCAGAAAGAGGGAATAAGATAAAAGTTATTCCACTAAGGTGGGAGAAGATAGAGGTAAAACAGAATTTCTTACTTGTCGTGAGAAGTCAAAAGCTTCATTATCTATTGAAACGCTACGGTTAGTCTCGGGGTCAAGTATGTAATGATATTTGAAATCAATAATGAACCCATATCTCTCCAAAAAAGGCACCTCCAGGATGTTGAAGTCGACTTCGGCCGCGAACGCGTAAAATTCGTATTGTTTCCCAAGCCCAATGTCGATTTTAATTAATTTCTTATTATAAATAAATATCAACGTTCCGTTGGCCGCTCTCACAGTGCCAATTACACCCCCATTCCTATCCGTCTCCGAAGGTCGTATTAAATTTAAAGTGCTTTCCCAATCTAGCAAATAACCATTATTATTTCTCCTATCCGTAATATAATAAAACTTATCAAAACCTGCCTTCTTGACAGTTATCGCAGCATCAAAATTAACACAATTCCTTTTGAAAAAAGAAGTCTTATTTTCAGAACTTACCCATTTATCATTATCATCATTTTTATTATTATTATAATTATTATTATTATTATTATTATTATTATTATTATTATTATTATTATTATTATTATTATTATTATTATTATTATTATTATTATTATTATTATTATTGTAATTTTTATATATATTAGGGATGTATAACTATAACTATATATTATCATCATTATTATTATTATTATTATTATTATTATTATTATTATTATTATTATTATTATTATTATTATTATTATTATTATTATTATTATTATTATTATTATTATTATTTCCCTTATCCTCATTATTACTGGTAGAATAGTAATTCAGTACCCTGCGTTCTTCCTCAATCCGCGCCTGGGCATTTAAGTCACAAGCGCTACGATACCTTTCCCCCTCCCGTAATTCAGTTATTACAGTACTTTGAAATATCCCGTTTTCTAAACCCGTGCTCAAGCCACCATCCTGCTCCGCATGCGAAGAGCTACAGACTAAACCCAAATCGGGCCAGGCCTCCGTACTTTTCCCCGCTCCATCAATGGAATGAACTGACTCGACGGGAGGGACAACCGCTACCCCATCGGAGACATTTTCTGTAATAGTGGCTATAGTGTGACCATTAACATCACAATTATTATTTTGACAGATATTCCTATTATTATAGTTAGTATTCCTGACATATTTATACCTATTATTATAATTTGTGTTTCTATTATAATTATAATTATTATAAATACCATTATGATTCACATTTCTATTATTATAATTACTATTATAAGTTGCAACCCTACTCCATTTATAAACATTATTATAATTAACACCTCTATTATGCCCATAATTATAATTATTAAAATTACCCCTTCTGTAGCATGCATTCTCGAAACCGTTAGTGTAATATTTTCTTCGTTGGCGTAAAACATTCCCCCCTCCCTCTGGATATTTTGAATAACCCCCATAAGTGAAACCCCCAAATCGAACATTATTAGAATTGTTATTTATTCTATAACTATTAAAATGTCTATAATTATTATAATTATTATGATTACCATATCCATTATTATTACAATAACTATTATAACCAACACGAGCATAATTATTACAATTATTATTGTTACAATTAATATTTTCACTACCATGGTGATTATTATTATAAAAAATGCCCCTATCATAATTATTATAATTTCCATTTTTACGATTATAATTATAGCTATAATTTCTACCGTTATTATGATTATTATATATTATAATAACGTCTTCTACTATTATAGTTACTATTATGATTATTATTATAATGACCACTGTAAAAATCATTTCTAAAAAAATTACCTCTATAATTAAAATTTTTCCCCCTAAAATAAGTATTCCGCCACGTATTCATTCCCAATTGGCTCGTCGCTTCGGATCGAGTTATAGGGACGCCTCCACGTTTCCCTGCACTTGAATTTTGATCGTCATTGGTGACGGAAGAATTTTTTGAAGTCCCGCACATCGCTTTCACTAGGTCTGTGATGGTTTTAATGAGAGCAACCATTTCTTCTGTTGTCTTCTCCTGCGTAGCTATTAAGCGATCTATTTCACTTTCGTTTGTAGAAGACTCTATTTGTTCATTTCGAGAAAAGTTGTCTCCTTCTCCTATTCCCCCATTTTGGAGAACCTCGTGAGGGATGAGTGAATTGGGGTTCGAGATTTCAGGCCAAGTTGTAACAGTCATCTTGCTTCTTTGTTTCAAATATTGGGTGCTTCTTTTTAAAGTTGGGCAATTTTTAACGGTTTTTCTTCTTCTTGGGGAATTGGGATTGATTTTTCTTGTCCCGTTCGTTTAGAGGAAAACGTTGGATTTCTTATTTCACTGCCCTTTTTTTCGGGGAATTTGAACTGTTTTTTTTTTTTTGTGTGTTGTGTTTTGACCGGCACTTTTTTTCACTTCACTGTTTAAAATTTTTGTTTATTATGATCTTGTGTTTGTTTTCACTTCACGTTTGTATATTAGATGTTTGTTTGTTCGAGTCACTCTGAAGGGTCACTATTTCTTGTACTAAACCATGAAGAGTTAGGTACAGTGGGTAAAAAAGAGTAATTACTTCTTATCTTTATTTTCTAAGATTAATCAAATTAAATGGAATTAAATGACATCAATGTTCAAAATAATTAATAGTGCATATTAAGCAATTGGTTAACACAATAGTCTGGTTTAATAATTAATAATGAGTCTATTATCATATATGGTATTTATAACCCCTTCTTCCGTAACTTAGGGTACAATTTGATTAAACAAGTGGTCCACAGATTATAATAAAAATTCTAAAAGGTTAATACAATGATATTCAGCTAAAGCCTGATTTTCCGGCCTTGACGACACCGATCTTTTCAACACATCTTTCTCCTTATAATGTAAGATACCAACTGCCTCACCGTTCGAAATTCCCTTCATTCTCGGCACTCCCTCAGGCAGCATCCACAGTGACTCACTTTTACATTATTCGAAAGTTTTAACACAAAAGAGTCGTTAAGAAATTTCTTACAAAGCAAAAAAAACATTTGATTTACAGGAAGATTTTTTCGGTTTAACATAATTTTGTTGAGTGGGGGAGTCCTGCTCTCACAGTTTTTTTTTTTTTTTTTTTTTTTAGAAATGCTAATATAGATTAAATTGAATCAAATTCTATTCGCCACAAGACTATTATTACAACAATACATAAAATGACCCTAACCTAATTCTACAACATATCCGCATTAACAAAATCGATGTAAGCATGTTTCCACCTCAACGCTCATCTATTTACAATATAATATTCGGTCTCTCGCTTCAATTATTTATTACTTGCTGACTTCCCACCAATGAGATCTAATTATAAAGAGATTCAGAATTCATTTAAGGCCTTTCTTACAATGTGTTCCGTCAATAGCGTCAGACAGAGAGGGAATAAGATAAAAGTTATTCCACTAAGGTGGGAGAAGATAGAGGTAAAAACAGAATTCTTCTTACTTGTCCGTGAGAGTCAAAAAGCTATCGATTATTATTGAAACGTCTTACGGTTAGTCTTCGGGTCAATTACTGTAATGAGTATTTGAAATCCGCAATAAATGCAACCCCATATCTCTCCATAAAAAGGCACCTCCAGGTGTTGAAAGTCGACTTCGGCCGCCGACAACGCGAAAATTCGTATTAGTTCCCAAGCCCAATGTCGATTTTACAATTAATTTCTTAATTATAAAATATAATATCACGGTTCCGGGTGCCGCTCTCACCCAGTGCCAATAACCCCCCCTTCCTATCTCGTCTCCGAATCTACACACCGGATTCCGTATTTAAATTTAAAGCCTGCTTTCCCAATCTAGCAAATAACCATTATTATTCCTCCTATTTTATTTCTCCTATCCGTAATATAATAAAACTTATCAAAACCTGCTCTTTCTCTGGCCAGTTATAGCAGGCATTCAAATTAACGCAATTCCTTTGAAAAAAGAAGTTCTCATTTTCAAACTGTACTATTATGATCATTATATCATCATTTGTCTATTGTTTTTGATCGAGATTATTATTATTATCATTATTATTATTAGACACTACTCATCTACTATAAATGATGAGCCCAATTATCATTGATATATGTAAGATATTTTACTTATTATATATTAATTATTATTATTATTATTATCATTATTATTATTATTTACTATCATTTATTACACTTATCATTTATTTTATTCATATTATTCATTATTATTCATTATCATTATTATTATTATTATTTATTATCTTTATATTATTATTATATTTATTATTATGATGCTATTATTAATTTCATTGTAATCAGTCTCATTTGTAAATATAATTATTAGTATTAATAACAAAGAGTCATTATATATATATTTATTATTATATTATTTCCCTGTTACCTACATTACTTACTGGTAATAGAATAGTAATTCAGTACCCTGCGTTCTTCCTCAATCCGCGCCTGGGCATTTTAAGTCACAAGCGCTTACGAACTTTCCCCCTCCGTAATATCAGATATTATTATAGTACTTTGAAATATCCCGTTTTCTAAACCCGTGCTCAAGCCACCATCCTGCTCCGCATGCGAAGAGCTACAGGACTCAAACCTCCTAAATCTCGGCGCCACGGCCTCCGATACTTTCCTCCGCCCATCAATGAGGAACGACCGATGGGAGGACAACCGCTTCCATCGAGACATTTTCTAGTAATAGTGGCGGTATAGCGTCTCAGATCTCTTGCATCTACGTCCATTACATCGATCAGATATTCTCACCTCCTCATCATTATTATAGTTAGTATTCCTGACATATTTAATCAAGTGTTTTAATTTGTTTTACTATCCATAAATATATATATTATAAATACCATGATGATTCACATTCATGTACCTCTCTCTCATATCGGTTTATACATTACTTCTGATATAATTTGCAAAACGCCTACTCCATTTATAAACGAGTTATTAATAATTAACACCATATCTATCTATGCCCATATGGATTAAATTATTAAAAATTACCCCTTACTGTAGCATGCAATTCTCGAAACCGATTAGTGTACATAATTTCTCTTCGTGTGGCGTAAAAAACCAATTCCCCCTACTCCCTTTCTGAAACGATATTTTGCGAATACCCCACATAAGTGAAACCCCCCAAATCGAACGATAGCGTACAGAATTGTTATGTAATTCCTATACACTATTTGATAATTGTCACACATCATAATTAATCATCAATTATTACTGTTACCCATTCCATTATTTTACAATAGACCTACTCTATAACAACACCGAGCAGTAAATTTATGGTACAATTATTATTGTTTACAATTAAATTTGTTTCATCAACCGATTGAGTGATTAAATTATTAATAAAAACATCCTCCTAATTGAGAATAAATTATAATTCATTTTTTACGATAGTTAATTAAAAGAGTATAATTTCTTAACTTATTATGATTATATTTAGATAACGTCTCTCACTATTTAATTAGTTTCCATTATGGTCACATATATTATTTTATAATGACACTGTAAAAATGCATTTCTAAAAAAGATTACCCTCATAATTAACAAATTTTTCCCCCTAAAATAAGTTATTCCGCACGTATTCTTCCCAATTGGTCGTCGCGATCGTTATTAGGGGCGGCGAGCCTCCACGTTTCCCTGCATTGAATTTTGATCGTCATTGGTGACGGAAGAATTTTTTGAAGTCCCGCACATCGCTTTCACTAGGTCTGTGATGGTTTTAATGAGAGCAACCATTTCTTCTGTTGCCTTCTCCTGCGTAGCTATTAAGCGATCTATTTCACTTTCGTTTGTAGAAGACTCTATTTGTTCATTTCGAGAAAAGTTGTCTCCTTCTCCTATTCCCCCATTTTGGAGAACCTCGTGAGCTGAATGAGTGATTTAGTCGGGTTCGAGATTTGCAGGCCAAAGATGAAACAGTCATCTTGTCTTTGTTTCAACTATTGATGTGCGTTCTTTTTAAGCAGTTGGCAATTTCTTTACACGTTTGTTCTTATCGTTCTTTGCGGAATTTGGGATGATTGTTTTGTTTACCTTCTTTAGATGAAAATTTTATGCCTATAGTATTTTATTCACTACTCTTCGGGCGCAATTTGCAACTTTTTTATTTTATTTTTTTCTTTTTTTTTGTGTTTTGACCGGCACTTTTTTTTCACTTCCATGTTAAAATTTTGTTTATTTATCATTCTTTGTTTGTTTCACTTGCACGATTTTATATCTAGACTGTTTGTTTGTTTCGAGTCACTTCTGTAAGGGTCCTATCTCTATGTACTAAAACCATGAAGAGTTAAGGTTACAGTGGTAAAAAAGCTACGTAATTGACTTCATATCTGTTATTTTCTAAGATTAATCAAATTAAATGGAATTAAATGACATCAATGTCCAAAAAGTAATATTAATAATAGTTACATGTTAAATCAGATATCTTAAACATTAAAGTCCTGGTTAAGTTTATTAATAAGAGCTCTTTATCATATGATGTATTATAACCCTCTTCCGTAACTTAGGGTACAATTTGATTAAACAAGTGGTCCACTCCTTAATAAAATTCTAAAAGTTAAATTTAATGATATTCAGCTAAAGCCTGATTTTCCGGCCTTGACGACACCGATCTTTTCAACACATCTTTCTCCTTATAATGTAAGATACCAACTCCTCACCGTTCGAACTTCCCTTCACTTATCTCGGGCACTCCCTCAGTGCAGGCATCCACAGTGACTCACTTTTACATTATTCGAAAATTTTAACACAAAGAGTGCCTGTACTCAGTGTTCTTACAAAGCCAAAAATAACAGTCAAAGTTCGATTTACAGGTTATATATATCAGTAACCAATATGGTGAGAGGGGAGAAGTTACTCTAGCTCTCACAATGTATAATATATGGCATAATTTTATTAATATATATTTTTTCTAGGCAAAGCGTAACTTTCGTGTAACATACTTACTTAAAAGGTGAATACGACATCTGGCAGAGATATATTATTACAAAAAACATAAAGACCTCACTTATTACCTACAAATATTCCCATTACGACAAAATCCGATTGCATTCTTCTATAACCTCTAACTTACAATAACATTCGAACCGCCCTTCAACTATTTATATTGATCTTCCCCAGCCATGAGATTTATATAAAGAGTTGACATAATCATTAAGGCCTTTAATTACAATGTGTTCGCCTCAATCAGCCGTTCAGAAAGAAAGGAAAGATAAAAGTTATGTCCACATAATGTGTGTTTGCTAGAGTGGAGAAGAATAAGAGGTAAAAACAGGAATTTGTACTTGGTCGTGCAGAAAGTCAAAGAGGCCTTCCATTATCTATTGAACGCTACCGTTAGATCTCCGGGGCTCAAGTATGTTAATGATATTTGAAAATGCAATACTGAAACCCATATCTCTCCATAAAAAGGCACCTCCAGGATGATTGAAGTCACTTCGGCGCGAACGCGTAAAATCGTATTGTTGCCTCAAGCCCAATGTCCGATTTTAATTAATCTATTATAAATAATCATCAACGTTCCGTGTTCGGCCCTCTCACCAGGGCGAATACACCCCATTGCCTATCCGTCTCCAGGTTCGTATTAAGTTAAAGTGCTTTCCCAATCTAGCAAATAACCATTATATTTCCCTATCCGTAATATAATAAACACTTAGCAACACCTGCCTTTTGCAGTATATCGCAGGCATCAAAATTTAAACGCCCAAATTGCTTTAAAAAAGAAGTCTCATTTCACGGAACTTACCCATTTTATCGATTATCATCATTTATTTACATTGTGAATTATTATTAATTATTATATTATTATTATTATATTATTAATTATTATATTACATTCTATTATTATTATTTTATTCATTTATTATTAATTATTCATTAATTATTATTATTATTATTATTAACTTTTATTGATCATATATATATATTACTACATTATACATTATATTATCTTTATTAATTATTATTATTTCTATTATTATATTATTTATTATATATTATTCATTATTATTAATTATTATGTATATTATATTATGGATTATTATTATTGATTATTATTTTATGTATTATTATTAGTTATTATTAGTATTGATTATTTCCCTTATCCTCATATTCACTGGTAGAAAATAATTCAGTACCTGCTTCTGTGTCCTGCATCCGCGCCTAAGGCATTTAAGTCACAAAGCTGCTACGATACCTTTCCCCGCTTCCGTAATTCACGTTATTACAGTACTTTGAAATATCCCGTTTTCTAACCCGTGCTCAAGCCACCATCCTGCTCCGCATGCGAAGAGCTACAGACTAAAACCAAATCGGGCCCGGCCTCCGTACTTTCCCCCTCTCCATCAATGGAATGAACTGATCGATGGGAGGGACAACCGCTTCCTCATCGGAGACATTTTCTGTAATAGTGGCTATAGTGTGACCATTAACATTACAATTATTATTTTGACAGATATTCCTATTATTATAGTTAGTATTCCTGACATATTTATTACTATTATCTATAATTTCTACTAATATTGATAATATAATTATTATAAAACCAAAAAAATATAGAAGTTATAAATAATAATTTACATCTATTATAAGTTGCAACCCTACTCCATTTATAACCATTATTAGAATTAACACCTCTATTAGATTATAATTTATAATTATTTAAAAGTACCCCTTCTGACTAGCATGCCATTCTCGAAACGTTAGTTATGTAATTTTCTTCGGTGCGTTAAAACATTCCCACCCATTCCCACCTCATGGATATTTGAATAACCCCCATAAGTGAAACCCCCAAATCGAACATTATTAGAATTGTTATTTAATTCTATACTATTAAAAATGTCTATAATATTAAATTATTATGATTACCATATCCCATTATTATTTACAAATATACTATTATAACCAAAACCGCTACATCCCTATATTGTCTACAATTATATTTGTTCTCCTAGATCATTATTATTAATTCCTTTCTATCATTAATTTATTTATTAATTCTCCATTTTATCGATTATAAGTACTAGCTATAATTTCTACGTTATTATGATTCTTATTAAATAACGCTTCTACTATTATAGTCTAGCATATTCATGAATACGTTTATACATGACACTTGAGTAAAAATCATTTCTAAAAAAATTACCTCTATAATTAAAATTTTTCCCCCTAAAATAAGTATTCCGCCACGTATTCATTCCCAATTGGCTCGTCGTCGATCGAGTTATAGGGGAGCCTCCACGTTTCCCTGCATTGAATTTTGATCGTCATTGGTGACGGAAGAATTTTTTGAAGTCCCGCACATCGCTTTCACTAGGTCTGTGATGGTTTTAATGAGAGCAACCATTTCTTCTGTTGTCTTCTCCTGCGTAGCTATTAAGCGATCTATTTCACTTTCGTTTGTAGAAGACTCTATTTGTTCATTTCGAGAAAAGTTGTCTCCTTCTCCTATTCCCCCATTTTGGAGAACCTCGTGAGGGATGAGTGAATTGGGGTTCGAGATTTCAGGCCAAGATGTAACAGTCATCTTGCTTCTTTGTTTCAAATATTGGGTGCTTCTTTTTAAAGTTGGGCAATTTTTAACGGTTTTTCTTTCTTCTTGGGGAATTTGGGATTGATTTTTCTTGTTTTACCTTCTTTAGAGGAAAATTTTATGCCTATAGCTATTTTATTTCACTACTCTTCGGGGAATTTGAACTTTTTTTTTTTTTTTTTTTTTTTCTTGTGTTTCCTTTTGACCGGCGCACTTTTTTCACATTCGACTGTTAAATTTTGTTTATTATGATCTTTGTGTTTGTTTTCACAGTCACGTTGTATATCTAGATGTTTGTTGTTCGAGCTCACTCTGCAAGGGTCACTCTTTCTGTGTACGTAAACCCATTGAAAGAGTTAGGTACGCAGGCGCGTAAAAAAGAGCTCTTAAAAAATTTTTACTTTCATATCTTTATTTTCTAAGATTAATCAAATTAAATGGAATTAAAGGAACATCAATCGTTCAAATATTAAATAAGTAAGTGATTAATCATTCTTTAACATAAGAGCTCTGTTAGTTCCTTATGAATAATGAGTTCTATTATATATTAGCTATGGTTAATTATAACCCCTTCTTCGCGTAACTAGGGCTACCCACTTTGATTAAAACAAGTGGTCACCAGATATACATAAAATTCTACAAGGTATACATACAATTTAAATATTCAGCTAAAGCCTGATTTTCCGGCCTTGACGACACCGATCTTTTCAACACATCTTTCTCCTTATAATGTAAGATACCAACTGCCTCACCGTTCGAAATTCCCTATCATTCTCGGCAACTCCCTAGCAGCATCCACCAGTGACTCACTATTTACCATTATCGAAAATTTTTAACACAAAAGTCGTTAGAGAATTTCTTACAAGCAAACAATAACAGTTCAAAGTTCGGATTTACAGGTGAATAGTATATCACGGTATACATTAATTATGGTGAAGTGGGGAATCTACTCTCAATATATATATAGTATATATATAATATATATATAATAATATTATATAATACTATATAATATATAATAATATATTATTATATATAAATACTATATATTAATATTATAATATATTATAACCTATATATATTTAATATATATAATATATATATATATATAATATATATATAATATATATATTATAATATATAATATATATATGTTATATATATATATATATTATTATAATATACTATCTATATAATATAAATATATATATATTATAATATATAAATATATACTTTCATTATATATATAATATTATACTATATATATACTAAACATATATATATATATATATATTATCCTTACATAAGTTTTAAAATATATAAATAAATAAATAATATACAAATAAATTAATAAATAATATATATAATAATAAAATAAATATATAAACAAATAAATAAAAATCAAGAAAACGTCAAGTGTGAAGCTTAAAAAAGTCAAAAGAAAAGTATTTTTTCCTTTTTCTTCATTAGACATCAAAATGTAGTAAGAAATGACGAGGTTTTATTGCTCGTCTATATTTTACATCATAGAAGAAACATTTATGAAAAATTTTCTCTCCTTCTCGAGATGATATAAAAATTTTTATGACTCCAATCAAGACAATTGACTCCTAAAATCAAGGGAGAAGGTAATATAATGTTTCTCAACTTCCGAGTTTACTGTACAATGGAAAATTAAGCAATTGTGATATGTCATTTCGAATATCTTTATACCGATATTATTATTATTATTATTATTATTATATTATTATTATTATTCATTATTGATATATGATATTATTATTATTATATTATTGATTATTATTATTGATTATTATTCATTAATATAATTAATTATTATATATATATTATTATTATTATTCTATTATTTTATTATCTCACTTATTATTATTATTATTATTATTATTATTCATTATTATTATTTATTATTATTTTATTATTAATTATATTATCTATATATATATATTATTATTTATCATTATTATTATATTATTATTATTCATTATTATTTCATTATTTCTTCCATTATTATTTATTAATTCTATTCATTATTATTCATTATATTATTATTATTATTATTATGGGATTATTATTATATATTATATATATAATTATTTATTTCCATATTATTTCATTATATATTATTTATCTATTATTATTATATATTGACTTATTATTTATATATTATTATTATTTATTTTAAGAGAAATAATTCAAAGAAAAAATATTAAAAGCTTATGCATTATTTTTGCAAATACAACTATTAATTATCAGGGATATGTAGTACCTGCAAAATACAATCTCAAACATATTCAAAACTTACAAACACACAGGATTTGGGTAATAATGTTGCACTTTGCATTCTGGTTGGTCTTCCACAAAAAAAAAAACAAGAGATTCTGCTTTTAGAAAACTAGTTGAAATTACCAATTTGAAAAAAGATTTTAAAACAATTAGCAATTTCAACCGTAGGAGGAGATTTGTGTTCAGCCATGTAATTATTTTACTGGGTTAATTTATACCTGTGTTGCATAATTTGAGTTTAAAATAATTAGTAGTATGTATCACCACCCTAGGAGGATTTACATCCTTACTTCTTTACAATTAAAACTGATACCACAACATAATGATTCTGCTTATCCTCCGAACAATGCATCACGGATGCATAAAATATGAGGGATCTCGTGACCAACGATGAGCTAAAAGGAAAACCGTCAAATACCTCTGAAAACATAGCTTCCCAAGAGGAGTGAGGCGTGTCTTGGACACCTAACCTCCGACGGGCCTCCCCGCTCACACTCGGGTCAAGGGCAAACACTGGGTAATATTTAATCGGACCTTATTTTTGTATTTAAGATATTTGTGCAATTACAACGCAACAATTCATTTGTTGTTAGTAACATCGTTGGCAAGAGTCACACTCTTGGATTTCCATCGGGTAAAGTATGTTTCAAACCCACTTCAGGCCAATTACAATATACATATGATTGTTGGTTATTGCACCAATATCTTTGAATACAAAAATAAGTCCGATTAAATCTACTCCCAGTCGTTTGCCCCTGCAACCCGAGTCTGAACGGGTGAGGCCCGTCGCCGAGTTAGTGTGTCCAAGACACGCCTCACTCCTCTTGGGAAGCTATGCGGTAGACCGGTATATTACGGGTTTCCTTTTAGCTCCATCGTTGGTTCAAGAGGATAACATTCTTAGATTTCCACCTTAAGAGGTAAGGTTTCAAAACCCACTTAGGACCATTACAAAATATACAAATGATTCCTTTATTACCACAATTATGTTTGAATACAAACAATAAAGCTCAATTCACAACTATTCAGTAAAAAGGATCTCTGATATTATTCTAGAGCGGAGGAGGCCCGTCGAGAGGTTAGGCCTGTCCAAAAGACGACGCCTTACTCCTCTTGGGAAGCTATGCTTTCAGAGGTATTTGACCTGTTTCCTTTCTAGCTCATCGTTCGTCACGAGTAACACTTCTTGGATTTCACTTCTAGGGTAGTTTTCAACCCACTTAGACCATTACAAAAATACAACTGATTTCGTGCGTTTTATTGCACAAAGATTGTTGAAATATAATATATATTATATATATAAATATATATATATCATATATATACTATATATACTATATATATATACTAATTATATATAATATACATATTTATAATTTTTTTTTTAATTTACTTATTTAATAAATATACTACTTATACTAGACTATATACATTATATAGAAAGGTAATATTCGATACATATATTATATACTATAACATATATATAATTATACTATATATATAGATATTATATAATACTTACTTACTACTAATACACTATATATATATATATATACTGACCTAATATATATGTAGTTGTGTGTGCGCACTGTGTGGTATGTTTATATAATGTACAATGTTCACATGGCGCATAATCTTCATGCCTGACTTTGAATCTTTCCTATTATTATGGTGACCGAACACATATGTTTACAACCTCTTAATCTCTATTTTAAAACACCGTTTAATCCACGTAAGGCACATAATCTTAAATAAGAGTACTACTAAATTCAATTTAAAAAAAAAATAAAATACTTAAAAATAATAGATCCCAATGTCATCATAGTGCAGATAGCAACCAACTTACTGCTATCAAACATCTAGATATATAAACATAAATGAAAAACCAAAACCTACGATCGGCGCTTTGGCTAAGTGTGTACAATTAATATAATTAACTATAAGAAAATATATAAAATGAAAATAATATTTAATATAGATAAAATAATAATATACAAGACTATAATAAATAATTTAATAACTATAATGATATAATATTTAAAATGAAATTAATATTAGACAATTAAAAAGGTAACACTTAAATAGGATAATAATTATGAAATGAAATAATCCAATAAAAAAATTGTGAATATTGTTATGAAATAAAGTACAATGAAATTAAAAAGTGAAAAAAGATAAATTAAATAAAAGTGTAAAAAATGAAATGTAAATAAATGGAAAATATAAAAAAAAATGATATAATGGAAAATGATAGGAAATTTAATAAAAGTAATAAAATTATTATATATAAAGACCATAAATATGAACTATAATATAAATATAACTTAAATATAATAGATAAATATATTGAGATTAATAGGGTAAGAATTTAAAAGTATTAATAAATATATAAATAAGATATAATATATAAATATTATAACAGCCAATAGAAATAACTATAATTTAACTATATAACTATATAATTAAATAACGCGTCAATTATAAAATATGATTAATAATAATATATATATTATATAAGGTAATAATATATAATAATCTAGAGGTTAGAAATGTGATAGTTAGATAACCAAAACATGGTTCAAATATGTGTCTCCTTGTCTTCCCATATAGTAGGAGCCAAAAAATCAATTTTCTGCATTACTCCTATTTATTAGGGCCCAACCTATTAGTTTTTTATTAAAAGGGTTTTGAGACATTCGTTTTCAGTTAGATACTACTATTATAAGTTATGAATATTTTATATGCTTTTGTTCTTTAAAAACTTGGTTTTTATAGCTAATATGAGAGCATATTCTGTCTCATGTCAGATCCAGAACTATCGACGTATGACTATAAAGTGCGCGTGGTAGGGGTGCAAGTAGTAGTATATTGCTACTTAATCTGTGCCAACGACGTTATTCATAGTGAATGACTGCGAACAAGGCAGTAAAAGACAGACATGCTAATAGTCCGGTTTATACCACAAACCAACTTGTCGAAACAAAATGCAGCTACTACTGGTCTGAGAGAATTGTTATATTAGAGCCTAACAAGTTGCCATCAAATAGTCTCATAAACAACATGCAGAGTTACTCATCTAGCAAAGCTGAAAGTGCAACAGAAAGTTAAAGGCACGAATATACAATTTATGATGTCAGGCTCATAAACATTCTCCAACAAGTAGAATTTGAAAGATGATATAGTGAAAGTAGTAATGAGAAACTAATAGTAGGAATAGTTCAATGATGATGAAATATCAAGGAAAATAACATTCCTCTTAACATATCAGATAAAATAAAATCATTTTCTCTGTCTCTATCGAAATCATTAGCCAGTTCAAAAGAAATATCATAAAAAAGAAATACAGAGGTTTCAATAATGGTAATAGTGAACGAAATCAGATAGCTCCAATTTCCCATGATATAGAGGAAAATCCAACATGTAATTGGAAGAATGACATTTGGCTTAGATCAAAACACTTCAAACGCATGATAATTAGGAAGGTGGACAAGAATTCAGAAAACAAAGAGAAAAGCATGAAAACTTCAGGAAAGAGATAAATATGGGAACGGTTGACATTTAAAAGGGTAAGATCGAGGACAACAAAAGATACCTAAAAATGATGTAAATATTCAAGTCTGCAAATTATCAGGTCAATGAGAATGTATTGGCAAGTAGAAAAATCATATTTCCTTATGAATCAGATAAGAAATGGATAAAAGAGTGTCACCCTCAAAAAATAGAAGAAACTCTCAAATATGCCTGAAGTTGTGAAAGCATTAGAGAGGACCGAGTGGAAAACAATAGTAAGATGCAATGTCTCTAGGTTAATGCGCCCTCAAAAGGACCTCAAGATCTTCATGTTCCACCAAAAAAACGTTATGATATGAATTCCAAGTAAGTTACCAACGCCAAAGCAAAATACTGGAAAGACCAAAAACAGTCAGAAGGAGCAGTGACTTGCTGACATACACAGTAGGTATATGTAATCTAGCCCATGTGAGTATTCGATGGATAAAATAGATGAAACACTTAGATATCTGATTGTAAGAGCGTGTGCGTAAGAATTAAGTGAGAAAGACATTACGATAGTCTTAACAGAGGCAATTCCAGATTATGCTAACTGTCTAACAATCGATCGACGGTTAAGTTTTCCATAACTCAAAGGAGATAGAATATCAAAGAGTGTATAAATGATTAAATATACATACGAAATTAAGCTATAGAGATATGATTAAAAGAAATTAAAAACGGAAAACTAATAAGCTCTACAGAGACGTATTTAAAAGAGATCAAAAGATATAGATGTTTGAGATGAAAAACTCCGATGAGAATACGGGTAACAAAATGGATCATAATTTCCACTGATGCGAGTTACATCTTAAAAGACCACTTTCAAGGCCAATGCATGATTGCATTTTAATGAACTTGCACTCAGGAAAGTTAATTTAGTGCTGTTGATGGAAGGACATCTGCCCCCATCTCCAATGAGACCTATAACCAAAGCTCTCATTTGATTCTCGACCAACCCATTCATTTAATTTTCAACAATTCCAGGCTCTGTAGTTGATGTTTCTGAAAACAGATACGAAAGATCTAAGTTCTGACCAGCTGTTATTTACTAAATCTGTTATATAACAAGTAGGGGTCCAAAATGCAGATCATAATAATATGCGGTATTTGAAAACGGCACAGCCGGGTGACCTTAAGCCATGCAAGGTGGCAATAAAGCTAACAGACTGCTTCGATTGTACGTTTCAACAAAATCCGAATCTGATGATCTGAGGCGTTTGGTACGATCGTACGAACTTCTATGCCCCCACTATGGTTCATATTATCCGCTTCCCATCCCTTTCTGCAAGATTGGAAAGAATTTTCAACTTCCATGGTATCACAGTATCAAAAACTTTATCCTGAGGATCAGAACATCATTTCTCCAGGCTCCTAAACAACTCCTATTTTTGTCATGCAGAAAACTTGTTGCTAGCTGGTGTTGCAGCATTGACCCGGGACAAATAAGAGACTTTCATGTTCAACAAATTGCTTTCAAGCGCAAGAAAGAAAATTTCTCCACAATGTGCAAGTCGCCTGCTTTGATAAAAAAGGCGAGCGCTAACCGTCAATCTCACGCCACTTCCGTACATGAACTGAGTAGACTGCGGGGAGATACTCCTACACACCCCCCCACCTCTTCTATATGATCATTAGTGATGATATTTTGGTTAGTAATCAACAAATTCTCTACCAAAGTATCCGTGTCATTCGGTCGATGTTTAAAGAAATGTCAAAGACGTTTCCGCTGTTTCTAGTAGGGCCGTTGGTCATACTTCCGACCATAATGTGCATACTACAAACAAACATTCTCGAATCGAAATACCTTCAGTACAGACAAAATCTGACTTTTCTATGAGATTTTGTACTATTCAGGTTGCATGTAAGAATGTAGGGATATTTAAGCTATACTGTATATATATGTGTATATATATATGTTGTTTTTAAATAAAAAAGAGTTCAAAGTAAAGTGGGTATTAAAAAAACAAATCTTGAAACTTACTATTTAACACATGCAGTTATTTGTATTGAAAGTGAGCACCAAAATAAGTTGTTTACAAATCTTGCACTATCAACTTTCTGTAAGTTTTCAACCCCGCTTAATATAATATATATATATATATATTTATATATACTAATATAATAATATCATATATAATATTATATATTATAATATTATATATTATATATATATATATATATGTATATTAAATTATTCTCTTCATGCGCGAAGAAACACGTTTGCCACTAAAAATGAAAATTATGATAAAAACTAATATATATGCAATATTAATATTAATATAGTAATCTAGAATATCAATATAAGTCCATATCCATCACATAATAAATATATATTAATATATATATACGCTAACACCCATCACTCTAAATCACTATATATATCATATATATACCAGGTATATATAACATAATATATTTAATTAATATATACTATATCTATATATAGCTTAACTACTTATAAATTAATATACTCATAATATAGGCATACTATATATAATAATATATATATATATATATATACTACTATATATATATAATATATATATATATTATATATATATATTACTATATATATATAGTTATATTATATATATATAATAATATATTAGATTTATTCCTTATGCGCGCAGCAACACCACTTTGCACTAACAATAAAAAAACCGCCAAGCGGGAACTATCGAAAAAAATGACAAACAATAATATACTAATAATACTATACTCAACCTATTCTATCCGTATAAATGATTACCTGTATAATATAATACCGTATCTACTACATACTATTAACTACTCCTATATTATATACTACGTACTACTACTATAATACTACCTACATCGTCACACAATCATACTATCCAAAATCCATATACACCCTTATATATACGCTCTACTCATTAAGCGACGTAATACTACATCCCGCGCGTTATATTATAAATTAGATCATTTGGTATGTACATCGCCAATCCGCAGACTCGCGATTAAAATGGCATCCGCCATCCGCAACCAAATCTCTGGAAAACATCCGTATCCGATCCGGCCATACGCATTCCACACTTCAAACGACATCCGAATCCGCCTTTTGTCATGAGGATGCGGATTGATTATATATACTATATACCCCTATATATACAATATATACTATATATATATATATATATATATATATATATTATATATATATTATATAGATATATATAATTTATATATATGTATAATATTTATATATATATAATGAATATATAGATATAATTATAATATGTAATATATATTATATATATTATAATATATTATATATATATTATATATTATATTATTATATATTATATAAGTTATATTATTATATATTATAATATATATATCTATATATAATATATAAATATATATTATATATTTTATATAATAAATATATATATATATATATATATATATATAATATATATATATATATATATATATATATATATATAACTATATATATATAAGTTACTATTTATACTTATATATATATCTAATATGTACTATAATTATATATTTCACATATACTATAAGATACTTATATACGTATATATTATATTATATACATATCATATATATATATAATATAAAATATATAATATATACTAATAATATATAGATATGTTCTACAGCTTGGAATATTTTGTTTAGTATTTTTTTTAAGTTTATCCATTTATATTTATTTGTAATGAAAAGCTGATTTTGTTTTAAAATTTAGAAAGAATTCAATGATTATGTTGTTGAGCTGTTGCAAGTGGAACAATTATCTTAGCTCAGCTTGTCTCATTACGATAGACAGCGACTTTTTCGCCAAAGAGAGCAGCAGCAAGACCCTTCATTTAAAGCTATAAATTCTCAAGTATAAATTTTGAGGAGTATTAGAAAATTATGACTTCAAAAGTTAAGAGCAATAATTTTGGGTAAGAAACTTTCTGAATGGGTGGAGTGTTCGGGACAGGTGGGAAGCATGGGATGCAAAAGCGACAAGTTGGTGTTCGTCCCGCATCCTGGAAACTTTCAGCTTCATTGAAAGGCCAAAAACCTCGACTTCATATATTAATCATTATAATATATATATATATATATATATAGTCATATAATAACCCACGTAATATATTTAATATAGATTATATATAATATATATATATATAGAATAAAATATATATTTATATATTATAAATATTTACATATATATATATATATATATATATATATATATATATATATATTATATATATATATATATATATAATTATATATACTCATATTATATTACTAAATATTATTATATATATATATATATTCTGTCTCTCCCTACTCTTCCAACCATAGTTCTTAATACCCTCATTCTCCGCCTCTTGTATTCTACTCTCCTCTCTTCTCGTGGTTGTCCATGTTTCCGCTCCGCACAGCAGCGTCGGATCAGTATATTGTTAAAAATTACTTTTTAACCTCTATTCCGATGTTTTTATCTTTCATCATTGGGTATACCGCTTTCATAACTAATCCATACTTTTCCATTCTTCGCGTAATCTCTCCTCCACTTCCTCCCCTTCTGCTAAAACATCCTCCGAAATAATTGCAGGTATTTACCGCCTTCACCTCCTCCCCTCTCACCACCATCCTCATCCCTTCCTCATTTCCTAAGGTTATATTGTTAATATCTCTGTCTTCTGTACGTTCATCCTCATCCCTGCTTCCTCCAACTCCCCCGTAAACAACTCCACCACCTCTCGAATCGTCTCCTCTCTCTCGCTCCAACATGCCAGATCCTCCGCATATGCCATTATGTCCCCTTCAAATTCTCCCAGTCTCTCCCTCACTTTCCTTATCACCACGTCTAAATATAATATAAACAGCAGTGGCGATAAAACACTCCCCTGCTTCACTCCTGTTTTCACCTCAAACCATCTATCGTTCTCGCACTCAATTCTAACATTACAACTGCATTTCTCATACATACTTTCTATTGCCTTCTTTAATCTACCCTCACTCCATAATTCCTCTCCATAGCTCTCCAGAGCTTTTGCCCTTGCACGATAAATCGATGCCAATAGAGCCTTTTAGCGCAGGTTCGAACAAACCATGAACGCTACAAAGAACTTTGCCATTTCCAGCATCTTTCCGAAACCATTCTTGTGTGAATAAAGGTCCGTCGTTCCTTCCTCCTCTATACCCGTACTGTTCTTCTCCGAGTCTCGCTTACCTTCTTCTCTTTCAGCCTCCTCTCCAATATTCTTTCGTATATTTTCGCCAGCTAGGGTCCATCAGTGAAATGCCTCTATATTATACAGCTTCCTGCATCTCCTTACCTTTTATATATCGGTATTATTATTGCGTTGCCCCACCTTTCCGGCACCTTT
>JABUQX010135098.1:0-14819 GCA_015478945.1 Trachelipus rathkii | reverse complement strand
TATATATATATATATATATATATATATATATATATATGTCCCTCCTATCCCCAGATTGGGGGTAAGGTTCATAGTATATGCCGGAACATTAAAGTAGTAGAAGAAGATGACACAAGTCGAAAAGAAAGCCCCCCTTTATACCCCCAAGTGAGAACTCGTCGCAGTCAGAAAAATCCTCTCTTGAGATCTCACGAGACTGGAATGGAGCATCCCTGTGGTATTTCGTCAATGTGGGGTTCATGCCCTGGGCCTGCCCCACAACCATACCTCATCACAAAACCCGCCATTCAATCCTGCCAAACTCATATTCCTATCCTTCAGGCATTCCTTTACTGACTCAATCCACTTTTTATTCGGTCTCCCAGCCGGTCGATTCCCAGCACACCCACCACTTTACATCCGATCAACCAACCGACTATCACCCATCCTTTCCATATGATCAAACCATCACAATGTATTCTCGTTTATTCTCTCATTTAAGCATTTCTTCGCACCACACAACTCCTTAATGCGCTCAGTCCTCATTATATCAATTCTTCTCACATCTAACACGCCCCAAAGATTGTCCATCTGAACACTTTGTACCTTAGATCTATACCTCTTATTCCAGACCATAGTTTCACTACCATACATTACCACATGTTACAACATACCCTCATGCAAAACCATAGCTCACTCAAGACAGTAGTTTCAAATTCACCAAGGACTTAATTGCACCAGCCACCTTCCTACCATTCACAATTTTCCTACTACATTCTGCATCATCCTTTCCCTTTCATCCAATATATATCGTAAATATTTAAACTCAGATACTTGTTCCAGTTGCTCAACATCTAACATGACTTCACACCGCTGACTTTCGTGACTCACAACGATAACTTTGATCTTATCTACATTTACTTTCAAACCCCTCATCTTACACACCTGCCAAACCTCTCTACCAATCCTCTCAAGGTTTATTAAGATTCACCACGCAAAACCAAACATCTGTAAACAATAAGCAAGGAACCCTCCACTCTCTTCCATTCTCCATCATTCTAACACATTATTATTATTATTATTATTATTATTATTATTATTATTATTATTATTATTATTATTATTATTATTATTATTATTATTATTATTATTATTATTATTATTATTATTATTATTATTATTATTATTATTATTATTATAATTATTATTATAAATATTATTATTATTATTATTATTATTATTATTATTATTATTATTATTATTATTATTATTATTATTATTATTATTATTATTATTATTATTATTTTTTTTTTATTTTTTTTATTTTTTTTTTAAATAAATCCATATTTTTAACCTTATGGTCTATATTTAGCGTTTTATTTGTTTATATAGTATTTACATCATTTATATTAATCTTTTCATATATATATTTAAGATATATATAGAGTTATAGTTATGATTTATGTTAAAGATTTATATATATAAATATCTTGTTATATTAAAAAATAAAAAATATTGTATATACATATATATATATATATATATATATATATATATATATATATACTGGTTATTATAGGATATAAGAAAATGATATAATATCATTTTATATTATGTCTTCATATATATATATATAAATATATATATATAGCATAGTTATAGCTTCTTATTTATATAGATATATATTGTTATAAGATGTTATATAGTTAGTATATATATATATATATATATATATATATATATATATATATATATAGAAATATAAAAATATATATATAAATATTATATATATTTATATTTATATAGTTCATATATATATATATATATATATATATATATATATATATATATATATATATATATATATATATATATATATATATATATATATATATTTGAAATTGACCGGATATATTAGCATGTTTTTTAATATTCGCAGTGGCATCCACATTCGCGAATGTTTAAAAAGATTATTCGTTTTCGCATTGGCATCAGCGAATACTAAATGCGTTTTTGATTTGGCAAGAATTCTTCTAAACGGAAGAAGTTCTTCACTTTCCCATTTGATTTGTCAATATTATTTCAAACGGAAGAAAATTTCCTAGCGAAATCGGGAATTTTTCTTCCATCCGCAGGGTTGCTATTTTTCGTTCTTAACGTTCTTGAGTTTTTATTCTTGAGTTTGTGACGTCACATGAAATCGTAAAAAAATGTTTTTTTTAATGTTTTTAAGTTTTCAAACCACTGTTTTATCTTCGAAATATATTAATTATGTTATTTCCTAAAGAACTGGTGAAATATAATTATAAAAAAATTACGAAATTCCGAAATTTTATTTCTCTGTTATTATTCGTTGTTGTGATGTCACTTGAAAGAATATATATGAGAGCAGCAGAGAAAGAAAGAGCATATATATATATATATTCATATAAATAGATAGTTAGTAGGGACAGAGTTTACTATATATACTTCCATAGGAATTTGATATATATGAATCTATGTAATATATATATATATATATATATATATATATATATATATATATATATATATATATATAAGTAAATCACAACACTAAAAACCGAATTAATACCCTTTATAGGCTTAGGTCTGTGCTGTAAATTGTAAACAAACCTCAAAACTGAAGAATGTTCATTTGATTTTTCATCGAAAATGAACTCAAGAACGTCCTTCGATTTGGAAGAAAATTTGCCAAATCTAAAAAGATAAATATAAATAATTCGCATTCGCTTTCACACTCAGACACATGCGAATGAGAATATAAAACGGAGCGATGGAACTTGTAAGGAAATTTGACGACCTTCGTAGGAGGTCGTGGCAATAATTTGAATCACATTCGAAGTCTAAGAATATTCCCTGCAGATCAACTGTTGAAGCAATTGCGCAGTGACACCCTCATCCAGCGTAGTTTGGGATTACTGCGATATTGTTTCCAATGACATCGCAAAGCGTATACTTTCCAATCGTAATTATTCTCGGAAAGGAAGTACAACATCTCGGTAGTAGTAACATAGCTATATTGACTGGTAAAATATTGCATGCAATTGAATGCAACATTTTTGCAACATTTTGTAATATTGCAATTTTTTTTGTTACAAATTCGTAAAATATATGTTTTCAAGGTCTCTGAACCAATTTTTGAAGTCTAGAAAAACGTTTGGAGGCTTAGCCCCCACATACGGATTCCCGAATTCCCGAATATATATATATATATATATATATATATATATATATATTATATAAATAATAAATAACATCACAGATTACCGCACAGCATATATATATATAATTATATATATATATATTTAATATATATATATATATATATATATATACATATATACAGTCTGATTTATGAACCACCTCAATCTAAGGTGTAAAAAAGTAAAAATTTTAGATATTAAAAATGAATAAAAATGAAAACCTCAATTCGATATAACGATAATTTTTTTAACTAACGTATACCGTAGAAGGCGTTAGAGTTAATTCCGATGAGAGTCGCTGTCACTCCAGCCCTCCCGAGTGGACGAGGGGAAAGACCTTCGTCCCCCCTCTGTCCCCCATCGGCTCGAGCCCCCTAAAAAATTTAATTGATCAAAAAAATATATATCTATATAGATATATTTGCAAACAAAATTTATATATTTAAATATTCTAAAATCGACATATATATATATATATATATTATATATATATAAATATATATATATATATTATATATATATATAAATATAGATATATATATATATATATATAATATATATATATATATATAATAGTTATATATGGTTAAGACTTACTTTAGGAACGATGCGTGTGGAACTAGAGACTTAAATGCTGACTCTAAACAAATACATTTTTGTTATCAGTGAAAAATTTTAGTCGAAAATGTAAATGAAAAAAATAGAAACTCTTAAAATAAGATTTTGCATATTTATAATACTTAAAGACGATGTACGATAAACTGCTCCAAAAGTATTATATTGTTCGCGCCAAGGAGCGCCACAGTTGCCAGAAATTGCTTTTTATAATGCTCTCCTTTGCGCACAGAATAAGGTATTTTAGGGGGCTCGAGCCGACGGGGGACAGGGGGAGGAACCCCATCGTCCACCAGTAGGCCGAGAGACCACGACTCTTTTCATCTTTGTGGTTTACCCGGGGTTTTCTTGTAGTTAAAAAAAAAAAACAATGTTCTTTCACTGGACCTCAGGTGGCGAACTTTCTCGATTACCCCTTCTATAAGGTAGGGTACATCGTATTCACCACCCTCATATGCGAAAATCTTATTTATAAACTTTTCTATATTTTATTACATTTTCAAAACTAAAAATCCTCACTGATTAAAAAAATGTCATTTGTTTTAGAGTGGTATTTGTAGTTCTCTAGTTAGTTACACGCCTGTCCTAAAGTGAAGTCTGACCTAATTTGTATATATTGGAGTGTTGAAGAATTTAGAGGTGGTAGGAGAGGGTATTAAACTGATGGAGAATGGAAGAGTTAGGGTGCCCTGCTTATTGCATGCTGATGATTTGGTTTTATGTGGTGAATCTGAAGAATGTTTGTGAGGATATGTAAAAGGTGGGCCTTGATAGTAAATGTTGATAAAATTAAGGTATGATGGTAGAGCGCGAAAAGGGTCCCCGTTGTAAAATCATGTTGGATGGTGTGAGTAATTGGAATAAGTATCCAGAATTTAAAAATTTAGGTTATATGTTGGATGAAAAGGGAAACGATGATGCACAGCGAGTAGGATAGTTGTGAATGTTAGGAAAGGTGGCTGGGTGCAATTAAATCCTGGTGAATGTTACAGTCAGGGGCGTATACATAGGGTAGGCAGCTCCTACCCAATATTTTTTAGTCTTTTTAATAAAACAATTTAAATGGTAATGTAAAATAAATTATTAGAATTTTATATGAAAGTGTAAAAAGAAACTGGAATTTATAAAATAAAATTTAAAGAAAAGCAACTACTTGTTAATATTTATTATATGAATAAATCTTTTGAAAATTTCCCAAGGTCACCATTTATTAAAGAGTAAATTGGAAAGCTATGGGCGTACCGGTAGATCTTCATATTCATATAAAAACTATATAGGAAAAAAGCGCCAAGCAGTCATTTACCTTGCTGTTCGAGCGAAAAAATACGTAAATTTTCGCGAGTACTAAACTTTCGTTCACCCAGTGAAATCGTACGAAATAATTTGAGAAAAAGATTTTGAATATATATCTCTCTCTCTCTCTCTCTCTCTCTGCTCCTCTCTCTCTCTCTCTGCTCTCTCTCTTCTCTCTCTCTCTCTCTCTCTCTCTCTCTCTCTCCTCTCTCTCTCTCTCTCTCTCTCTCTCTCTCTCCTCTCTCTCTCTCTCACTCTCTGCTATATCTATAGCTATCTATATCTATCTATATCTTTCAATATCTATCTAATCTATCTATATCTATCTATATCTATCTAGTATCTATCTATATCTATCTAGTTATCTATCTATCTAAATCTATCTAGTCTAGTCATATCTATCAATGTACGATATTTCACTTATGGTGGACAGAGTGAAATTAAATGTTTACCATATATGTGCTGTGTTAAGTTTTTGGAATAGAGGCGGTGAAGGTGTTGTGCTTTATTGGAATTTTTAATTATATGTAACATTTTTATAATTATTGTTATTTACTGTTTATATAATTAAAATAATTATTTAAAATTCTGGTAGGCCTATGTCAGGCTGAGTCAATCTTATGCATATCATACACATAAAATAAACATAGCTTTATTCAAAAGGACGTTGAAAAACTTAAATATTTCCTTCAAATAAATAAGAACGTATTGCAGTAAAGAGTTTTCGTGTTATATATATTATTATAATTATATAATATATATATGATATAATATATATATTATATATATATATATATATTACTTATATATATATATTAATATAATATATATATTATATATATATATAGATTATATATATATATATATTTTTATATTAACTTTGCTACCCAAGATGTAAATCATTCAAGGACGCCACTGTGTTAGGACAAAGTTTGGAGTGAGCTGGGTTTGCATAAGGTATGTTGCCGCCGGTGTTAGTTGTACAGTAGTAAAAACTATGGTCTGGGAATAAGAGGTTATATATTATAGATATATATATATATAAGATATAGATATATATAGTATATATAATATATATACTATATACATTATATATATATAATATATAATATAATATGATATATAGGTACAAACTGTTTGAGATGAACAATCTTAGAGCTTGATAGGTGTGAGAGGAATGGATAAAATAATATATTGGAAATGAACGCCATCAACGAGAGTTGTGCGGTGTAAAAGAAAACGAATGAGAGAATAAATTAGTATATGAGTGGTTTCGTTCTATGGAATGGATTTGATGATAGGTGCGGTTGTGTTTAAGCGCGATGTATAGTGGTGAATAGTCTCTTGGAATCGACCGGCTGGAGCCAAAGAAAAAGTGGATTGAGTCATAAAGGAAAGTCTGAAGGTAACGGAACAATAGGAATGAGTGAAGGAGTTTTGCAAGGTGGTTTTGATGTGGATCTGCTTAGGAAATTAACCTCATATTGACGAGATAATACAGCGAGTGTCCGTCGCAGATTTGTGAAACCCTTAGGTTGGATTTTTTAGTGTTGCAACCTCTCATTTAAGGTTGGTGGGCTTCTTTCGATTATTTCATGCCTCTTCTACTTAGCTTTCTATTTTTCGCGCATGTTACGCAACCCCAACCCGCACATTTAGTTTGAAGAGAAAGGAGAATTTGAGAGTATATAATATATAGATATATATATATATATATATATATTATATATATATATATTATATATATATATATATATATATATATAATAGTATATATAAATATAATATATATATATATATGGGGTTATGAAAGAATTAGAAGTAGGAATGGCAGGGAAAGGTGTAAGAATGATTAGAGAAGGAAGGCGAGTGGAGGATGCCCTACTTATATATGCGGAATGATTTGTTTTTTTGTGTCGGGGGATCTGAAGAGAGTTTGAGAGGATTGGACGAGAGATTGGCAGGGTGTGTAAAAGGGGGAGGGTTTGAAAGTAAATGTAGATAAGAGTAAGGTATGGTAGTGAGGGGGGGGGGGGGTAGTTCCGCGGTGTAAAAATTGTTAGATAGTGAGCAACTGGAATAAGTGTCCAAGTTCTAAATATTTATGATATATAATGATTTAAAAGGGAACGGATGATCTGCTAAGTGAATTTGTAGTATGTAAAGTTGGTGGAATGGTAGTGGTATATGTGGCTGGTTAGATTGTAAATTGAAATCCTTATGGTTGGATGTAAAGGACTAACTCCGGTAGTGGCTTTGCCTTATGGTATGTGTTTTCTTGTGTTGTGGGGATTGTTTATTTGTTGGGTGAGAATTGGGTATGTTTTGTGTTTTATTTTAGTTTAACCTTGGTAATGTGAGGACGATTTATTTTTGGTTGAGGCCGCCATAGCAACCGCTGTGATATAGGAGGTTTTCAAGAGGTCGATATTGAGGAGTACAGAAAATGTGTGTTTATGGGTGCTGTCAGATAAAAATTATAAATACAGATGGATTTTTTGGGCGTGTTTTCGGGGAAAGGAGTGAGATTTTGATTGAAAGGATGGGAGGAGTAGAAGCCCCTTGTTAGCAACGTTGTTTTTTGTTGTTAGGGGTGGTGTTGATATGAAATGAGGTAATGATGGAGAATAAACTGAGGGAGGGTAATCATTGTCTAAATGGTTATTCCTGTTCATATATGGATATGTGAATAGAGAGATGAATATTAGTCTGTAGGTTTTTTTTTGTTTATTAGCTGGTTATGGTATAAGTAGTGATGTGTAGTTTGATGATGAGTTATATTGGGGTGGTGCTGTGTATTGGGGGGTGGGTTGTGTGTGCTTGGAAGTATCGTCTGATAGTCCATGCGATTTATCGTAGGGTGTGAGATGTCTAAAGAAGAGACAATGATACATAATTTGCTATCTAATGTAAATAAAATATAATATTTAATACTGAATACATGGTTTCGAAGAAGTTTACTTTCAAGAATTACCTATGGCAAGAAAGATGACAGAAATAGCCAAGTATGATCGAGGGTTGGTACGGGTAGGGGTGGTTGTTGATTCACTGATTTCAGTGATTTACCCTGTTATATTTATGAAGGGGTGTGATGTTAATATAACCAGCGAATTTTTTATTTTACTATATAGGATAAATTCATTAATGAAAGAATTAAAATTTTGGTAAAAATTCAAATAATGTTAAAATAACATTATATAATGATAAAACTCTACAAATTCTCAATTTGAATGTTTTAAATGAACACAAAATTAAAAGTTTAAAACCTGAAGTTGAATAGAAGAGAATTAAAACCTATTTAAATAACGATTTTTTTTTCATTCAGATCGATGTGTCTGTTGGGGGATGCGCTACGTTGTTTTTGGGCGATGAATAGTAGCAAACCTCAAGAGTTGGTTTTATATGAAATATATATGTTAAATAAAACCGGAATACTTAAGGAGACGATCCATTAGTGAATAAAAGAAAAAAGAAGAGTGAAAGGCAGAACTTACCATACGTTGTGTGTATTGTCTGAGGTCTATTCTTTCTAGTCTGTTTGTTAAGCTATTTTGAACTGTCTTTTACATGTTGAGCTATAGTATCTATTCGTATGTTGTCTGGAATAGGTGTTATGGTTTTTCTTCGCTAAATTTGTCCGTATCAGACAGTACTTTATTGATATTTCTTGGGTATTGTGCGTCTGTTTGTTGTATCTCATTGTAAGGCTGTTTGGTAGGACTTTTTTTACGTGTGCAGTGTGGATATGGGTCGTATGGTAATCAGTGGAGATCTTGTTAGTGAAATTGGAGGGGTACATTCTTTCGACTGGTGGCTTGGAGTCATAGTTGATATATACATATTTTTTATCCATGTTTCTGGTTATATACTAAAAACATGCGGTAATTGTTGATTGTGAGATATGTTTGAAAACTCTCGGGAATAGGTTACGATTTTTGTATTACCGGCCGACGCCTAGATACTTTTTAACTGTTGCTCAAGTATGGAACTCTTGCTCATGTTACCGAATTTTGATTCAGCCAGTAGGGTATAGTTTGCGATATTTGATGTGAGTACATTATATTGTGAGGCATCTAGGTGTTTATGGATATGCGGTAGCTATTATGGTAATGTGGAATATGCTATTTTTCTGCGTTAGTTAGCTGGATATGTTTGCGTTATTTGGTAGGGCGTAGCTATGATTATAAATTTATCAGCATGATGGGTGTGATAATATATTTTTAGGTTTAAGTGTATACGTATTGTCGGGCAAGAATTAGGAATGAGATGGATAATAATGTGGTAAAGATCCTGGTTGTGAAGGAAGAAAGTGGTGATAATAAGTTATACGTATTTGTATGCAATAAATATGGTTAGACTTATACGTATACATGTTCTTAAAGTAGTTTGATATCTATTTGGTTAAATGTTTGACGCGTTAATTTCGTGTATAAGATATGTGTGTATAGGATTTGTGAGTTGTACATTTATAATTCGTATTCATTAATGAAAGCCATAATGTACCTTAAATATTAATATAGAAAACTTTTGTTCGATTCTTTTGAAACAATGTCTTTAATTACTGAAAGCTATTTAACTTACAATCATAAGGTGTAGTATTATATTAAATTTTTGTTTATAATGTTTACTTATGTTTTCCATGTTCAATATATATAATGATATGTTATAAAAAGATTGTAGTTAAAATATAATATTTAGTTTGTTTTTAAGTTATTTAAATTGACCAAATTTGAAATTTGTTTAAGTTTCTTGTAAACAATGTTTTGCTTTGTAAACTTTGTTTAAATAACAAATAATTTGATCTTGTTTTGCTGTTTAAAATAAACAATTTATTATTAGGAATTTTGGAATGATGATATCATTATATTTCATATTATCAATATAGTATCCTTATAATATTAGGTTTATTGTTTATTAATTAATATGAAAACTCTTGTTTATTTGTTATGTAAGAGTAATATATTTCATTTATGTATCAGTAAAAGTCATTATCATTATAATTATATATAGTTACACAAGGTTGTGGATTATCGGTTGTTCAGAAATTTTGTACAATATGTTTTATATTTAGTAATATACTGCTCAATCATTGTTTATGATTAAAATTTGATATAAGTGAGGAAGTAACTGATAAATTCTTATAACAAAAGTTACTATTTTTTAACCGATTGTGTCTCGAGTTTGTGTCTCTTATGTTAACTAGTTTTTTAGTTCTATGTTATTATAGACGTTGTATAGTTTTTAGATGTGCGTTTTAAACTGTTATCAAGGTAATATGTATACCAGATTGATAGCTTTATGTTTTTATGCGTTTATTATATTTAGAATTTTTGTGAAAACTTTGTTTATCGTTTTAGCATATTAATTCATGTATTTTATCAGTTAATAGATTTATATTTTAGTATATCTAGTAGTTATGATAATAAATATTAATTTTGGTTTAAATATTTATCTCTTTTATATGATATAAAATATCAGTCTCCATGGTAGTTATCTGAGTTGTATTAAAAGTGTTTTAATAAAAGTGTATTTCTCTGATTACTGCATGATCATTTTCTAATATAGTTTATGATTATCTTTATGTACAGTTAGTTGTGATATTTAATGTTTATTGAGTATCATTTATTGTTATATATGTTATATTTCTATTATATTTTACATATATCTTCAGTTTGACGGCTAAGGCATGACAAGGTTATGATCTAAGATATATATTTTGTTTATATATTTTTAACTTAATATTTAATATTGCTAATTCAAATATTCCTATGAATTTATTTGTGGTATGAAAAAATAGAAATATTGAGATGGTAGTTGAGTTAAGGTATGTTAGTGGTAATAAGTATATGGTCAGGGAGTAGGTTTATAGTTATTATAGGGTAAGTAGGTTGTGAGTAGAGTAAGTGAATATTTTTCTTATTTATATGTTTGATACTTGTAGTTTTTGATTATTTGTATTTTGTTGTTTTTGGTTGGGGAGTTTGATGTTGTGGGGTTAGGTGGTGTTGTTGTGGGCTGGTTGGGATGTGGAGGTGGATTGATTATCTGTGATATATTTGAAATTGTATTATTTTGACTATGATTATTGTTGGGGTAGGCTGGACTGTGGATGGCTATTATGTGTTTATGTATTAATATGTTTTATGTATTTATATAATGTAAGAGGAGAAAAGTTATTGTTTATTTTATTATTTTATTTTTATTTTATTTACTTTTCTTAGTTTTCATAGCTTTTGTTATTTTTATTATTTTTATATTTTTCAGATTAAATTTTCAGTGGCTTTTTTAATATAGTGTGCAAATAGTTTTATTTTACATAATGTTATAGAAAATATATTGTATTATTTGAGTTTTTTTTTTCTTTTTTTTACTTTTGAATTGATGATAATATAAATATTGATACTATATGGCTAGTGTATTTTAGCAATATTTCGTATACTTTTTTTCTCCTAGGTTTGCTACCTTGGTAATTTAAACTCTAATTCACGTGTCTTAATGGTTTATGTTTATAAGAATATTCTCTTCATAAATTATTTTTTGTTATATCTTCTCTGGTGGTGGCTCTTGTTGATTGCTTTTGTTTGTTGTGTTTTGTTTATATTATTATTTTTTTAAATTCTCATATAAATGTGGATATGTTTTATGATAATTTGGGAGTTTGGCTAAATTGTTTAGGTGTCCTTTTTAAAGTGCAGTTTCAATCTGTCTGCCAGTCATAACACTTTTTATAAATCTATAATTGACGATGTTGATTTTATAATGGTAATAAAGCGTATAATATTTTATTGAAGTATTTTTCATATTTCCTTACATTTTCTGGTGAATATTTGGAACTAATGTGGACAATATATAATTTATAATAAGAAATGCCCACTCTGTTATATAAGTAAAAATCTCTGTTTAAAGCACTATTAACACTCTATATATGATACACACCTCAATGGATTGATGAAAGTGGTTTGGTTTTCTTATATAGTCATTGGCGTCTTTTATTGTTAGTGAAGCAAATTAGCGTGATATCTACTTTCTTTATTTACACGAGGCTATTTGATTTTTGATTATCCTCGATTAAGTATTATGCTGATATAGAGTGTTATGGGTGAGTATTTAGTGTCTATGATTGTCTTAGTGTGGGTGAAGGGCAACGTCGTTGGAAAGATGAACCGGGGTATAGATGTTCTCAACGAAGGGTAAACTTCTCTATGATGCTTTTACTGAGTATATGGTGTTTTTATGAATTTTATATTAATATAATGAATATCGCGTAATTTTTTTTTTTATTCTTTAGCATTGGGGGAGTAATTTAAAATAACTCGATGATACACACAAATAGATGAAATTATAAAATAAATGTTTTGAGTAGTTTTTTATAAGATTGTGATTTATTAATCTTTGGTTTATTTTTTTTTGAGAATAATATTTAAAAAACTTTTGTTTCTTCAGAAGAATGAAGGCTTTTTTATATTATTTGGCATTGTTGAGTATTATTTCCATTTTTGAATAAATAAATATAATATTTTAATATATTATTTAATCTGACTGATTATAATTAATAGCTATCTTTTATTTATATTTTTACATAAAAGATATTTGTTTAAAGAATATTTTTTTTTAATTTTTTTTTAAGTTTGTATTTTGATAATATTATTACATTTTTTTCTTTCTTTTTTCATGCTATCTATTTATTCAACTTATAATAGATTGAGGTAATAGTATGTATTATACTAATCCAGATTATTACAGTGATATTTATATTTTTTTTGTTACTACGCAATGGGGCTATATATTTTGTTAATTTTTCATCATTTGTGTTTATGTAGCTTATTAGATGAACCTCCTTTTAGGATAGCAGAACTAATTGAGTGCTAGGTAATCCCTCTAACACGTTGGTTAGTGCACTCTCTTGTATCGAATATTATATATTTAAAAACTATCATAGGTATTGTTCTCAGTGCGTCGTATATATGTATTACCTATTTAACTACGATTTATGTAATAATTTATGTGCTTATGAATTGAATTTATATCGCGTATGTTTACTCCTCAGTAATATTATCTTTTATCTTAATAGTTTTCAATTATATTTCAAATGTGCGTTTTTAAGTTGACGTTGGGGCTATAGTCAGCCATCGACCTCCCTCTATTGTGATCCTATCACTATTTAAGTTTAAACGTACTTTTTAACTAATCATTATATGGTTATTAGATTTATATAACTCTTATTATATGATTTAACAAACCTAGTTTTCTTACTTTACATCCTATTAACTTTTTTGATATTTCAATGATAAATTCAAGGTCTTTTGTCCTTGTTGTAGTTTACTTATTTTTTATTATACTGTGTGTATTTGAAGTTATTTTTCTAACAATATCGTAGTGTGTAATGTAGCTTATATTTACCTATTATGTATTTTAGTTTTATATTTAGATTATCTCATTATTTATACTTGTTAGTTTTATGGTATGATTTATTATATATAGATTATCTTTTTTATTATTTATTATTAATTATATAAATTTATATATTAATTTATTAATAGTGTTATATAATTTTATATTTTATCAACAATTTTGAGCATTTATTATTTATATTTTATAAGGTTTATAAAGTAACTTATTTCATCTATTGGTTTATGAAGAAAATTAGTATTAACATAAATATTTACCATTCTTTTTCTTCCCTGATGTGTGTAATGATTTATTTGGCCATTTATTTTATGGGTGGTGTAGGATATTGGTAAATTCTCCCATTGTGGGATCTCATAGACTACTACCTAGATATTGGTACTTTTATTTATTATATTTATATATCCATTCCATATTTTATACGTAATAACTCACAGTATCTTTGAAATACATATAATATAGGATCGTTACACCAATATATTGTATTTGTTATAAATTAATCGACGTTTGTATTATTTAAATGTATACTATATCAGTAGTCATTTACCCAGTATTGGGTTACTTCCATGCTTATCTAATTCCTATTAGGTTTGATTTCTCGGTTAGTATGTATATTTAGAATTTTATTTATTAATCGCTATATTTTTATATTTTAATCTATACCATTTTTACTATATGTTTGTTTCTGAGACTATCCATCTGTAAAACCTGTATATCTATATCTCTTATTGTTATATTCTTATTAGTTGATATATTACTCATATACTATATTCTTAGAGGTATTATTTCTCTACCGATATTGTTTATATGTTATATTTTTCTATATATATTATTTTATCTGAATCATTTTATAAGTATTATTGTATTTTAAATTTTATTTTGAATGTTTTTATTTAATTTATAAATTTTGTTTAGTGAGGGGTGTTTGAATTTATTTATGTTATATTAGTTTTTTTGTATTAGTTCTCACTCTTCTTTTTGTCGTGAGGATGGGACAACTATAGTGGGGATTATCATGGTTCTATCTTCTTGATTTTTCATTTGATATTAAATTGTTCATAATCATATTTAAGTTGATGATTATGTGCTATCATACGATTTTATATTTCCATTTCACTCTGTCCAAATATTTTTTTTATTATATTATATCTCGATATCTTATTGAAGTATAACTTCTATATATATCTTCTTTACTTTATTTAATTAACTACTATCTTACTATAAGTGATTTATTCATTCTATTATTTCTATATCTTACTTTGTTATCATTTATCGTACGTATTAATAACTTATCTAAAGTAA
>JABUQX010135097.1:17500-20000 GCA_015478945.1 Trachelipus rathkii | reverse complement strand
AATAATAATAATAATAATAATAATAATAATAATAATAATAATAATAATAATAATAATAGTTGTTGTTGTAATAATAATAATAATAATAATAATAATAATAATAATAATAATAATAATAATAATAATAATAATAATAATAATAATAATAATAATAATAATAATAATAATAATAATAATAATAATAATAATGTGACTGATAGTAAAATCAAGTAACGCTCAAAAAGTGCTCAAATGACACACCCTGCGCTCAAATTTAAGAGCGTCACAAGTGACCCTTATATATTTTCAACCGAAACAAAACACATTTTTTCTAGAACACGAGTCTCCAACCTGTGCTACCTGAGTCTACATAGAGTGTCCCTTGAGTGTACTTCAAGTGTAGCTTAAGCCTAGGCTACTTGGAGTGCAACTTGAACCTACTTCGAGTGTAGTTGGAGAACACCAAATTTATGACTAAGTACACAATAATTGTGACCATGGCATTATTGTTCAAGAACATATTTTCTATTGCAATAATAGATGCTGGTAATACGAAATAGCTTTTGGAATAATAAAAAGCTGAAATACTTTCAGCAGTTCCATTACTTCTAATAACTCCTAACCCTCTTCTATTATCAGCCCTTTGGTGCTTACTGTAACTAACATAACACATGTCATGAAATAGTTTGTATCAGTTTAATTTTACTTATTCCTCAGTAATTCGAAAGCTACGAACTAAAACAATTTTGTAATTTCTATGCAGCATAGAATATATAGAGCTTCAATATCAATATTATCAATGTTAATGTAAACTAATGGCTAGTATCTATTATCTCTGATTACATTCCTTATTTTTAAATTAATTTCTCTGACAGAAGTCAAAAAAAATATTGTCAGGAATCTAAAAAAAAATATTAACGTGAAGTTGATTCTCTCTTACTCTGACATCTGTAATTGATGTTCCTATGATACTATGGATTTGTATAGAACGTAGACTGAAACTTTTGAACTGTTATTAGATTTCATAAAGGAAATCCACTTACTCCGATATCTCTAATTGATATTACTATGGGTTTATACAGTACGTAGACTGTCACACATAAGTATATATATATATATATATATATATATATATATATATATATATATATATATATATATATATATATATATATATATATATATATATATATATATATATATATATATATATATATATATATATATATATATATATATATATATATATATATATATATATATATATATATATATAAAAAAATATATATATACTGCTGCTAACTGCTATATATATATATATAGGGTTGGAAAAACCATGTTTTTAAAAAAACCAAAACCATTGGTTTTTAAATAAACCAAAATAAACCAATGGTTTTTGTTTTATGGGGTTTTATGCTATTTTGATGGTTTAATGTGGTTTTATTGTTTTAATAGATTTTAAAGGCAAAAATCACTACTGGAAACTGTTATACACATGTGCTAACACATATTTTAAAATTCCTTAATAAATTTCTTTAGATTCTTAAATTTCAAATTTCTTGATAACTGTAAACTGGTATAAAATTATTATTATTTTTTGAGTTTTACATAAACTCATAAAGTAAAAAATAAGAGGGTATATTATAATATATAAACTCTATCTGAAAAAAAAGGTTATACTTTATTATTTTACCAAAAAAAAAAAAAAAAAATGCATAAAGAAAAGTTTATTCAAGAATTAACTTATAATATATACAAATGAATTCTTATTTACCTTTATATTTGAATACTACTGAATATATATATATATATATATATATATATATATATATATATAAATATATATATATATATATTTATATTTACTAACTAAATATTAAATATATATATATATATATATATATATATATATATATATATATAGAGAGAGAGAGAGAGAGAGAGAGAGAGAGAGAGAGAGAGAGAGAGAGAGAGAGAGAGAGAGAGAGAGAGAGAGAGAGAGAGAGAGAGAGAGAGAGAGAGAGAGAGATTCATCATTAAAAGTCGAAACTGAAATTATCATTAAGAATTTTATACAAAAAATTTCCCTGCTTTAGCTGTTCCCAACCTATTTCTAATGTTGCTGTGCACAAGTCCAAAAGTTGAAAATACCCTTTCAACATTAGCAGTTGATGAAGTTGCTGACAATATGCTTATTATTTTATATATGACCTCATCTAATTTTTCTTTGAGAGATCTGTACCAAGATGGAGTCACTGCTGACAACAGAGACTCATCAAATAGGTAACTTTTATATGAAATGGAGAATTTGCTCTTAATTTTATTCCATAAATTCCACTGCTTTTGAATACTCATCCTCTGGAAGTACTGTGGTCTGATATCTTGGGTTAAAAATATAAGCCAATAAGTGAGCTTCTGTTACTGCCTGATGATACCTCCTTTTTACTTTTGCTAAATCTTGTCTGTTGAGTGGTGGATTAAGCTGTTTTAGCTCCATATTCATATTTTCAAATATAAACAT
>JABUQX010135097.1:0-12500 GCA_015478945.1 Trachelipus rathkii | reverse complement strand
TAAAAAGTTTCTACATTTTAAAGGTTATAAATATGTTTTGGATTTTAAAAGAGGTTATTATAAAGTTTGTAGATTTTAAGGTAAGGTTATAAATAAGTTTTGGATTTTAAAAGAGGTTATTAAAAAATATCTAGATTTTAAAAAAGAGTAATGTTATAAATAAGTTTTGAATTTTAAAGGTTATTTAAAAGTTTCTAGATTTTAAAGTAGGGTTATAAACAATTTTATGGATTTCAAACTTTTCGAAAAAGTTTGTAAATTATAAAATAAGGTTATATAGTTTCTGGATTTTAAAGTGGAGAAAAATAATTTTAGATATTAAAGTAATGTTATAGAAAACTTTTAGGTTTTAAGGTAATGTTTAAAAATATTGTTTATTTAAAGTAAGGTTAAAGTTTCGATATTAAAGCAAGGTTATAAAAATATTGGATTTTAAGTAAATATATAAAAAGTTATTGAATTTTAAAAGTAAGTTTAAAAAAATTTTTGGCAAAATTTTAAATGTTATAAAAAGTTTTGGTTTTAAGATGCTATAAAATATGTGTAAATTTTAAAGTAAAGTTATAATGGTTTTAATTTGAAGTAAGGTTATAAAAAAATTAGAATTTTAAATTAAGGTTATGAAAAAAGTTTTGGGGGGTTTAAAGGAATGTTATAAAAAAAGTGTTTGGGTTTTAAAGAAAGGTTATAAAAAGTGTTTGGATTTTAAAGTAAGGTAGTAAAAATAGTTCTTGGATTTTAGAGTAAGGTTATAAGAAAGTTTTTTAATTTAAAAGTAAGATTATACAAAAAGTTACTGAACTTTAAAATAATATTATAAAATGATTTATGAGTTTTAAAGTGAGATTATAAAAAAAGCTTTTGGATTTTAAAATAAGGTTATACAAGAGTTTTGGGATTTTAGAAAACGGTTATAGGAAAAGTTTTTGAATTTTAGTTATTTCGACTTTAGAAAGAGCTTTAGGCCCCGCCGAAGTTACAAAAATAGTTGAGTATTTTGAAGTTGAAGAAAACTAAAAAGAAAGAAGAAGAAGAAAGGTTTTGCATTCGCGTTTGTTGAAAAGTAACTTTTAATTTTAGAACTCACTTATTGCTCGGAAATGTGTAAATGGAGAACAGAAAACTTAAAATTGTTAAATTTTAAAATTAGCTAGAAATATATTTCCAAACACTCTTAACTATAAAATGCCAAGCCCTATATACTATATATATATATATATAATAATATATATATAATATATACTATATATATATATAATATATATAGATATATATAGTATTATATATAATATATAATATATATATATATATATATTATATAAATAAATATATAATATATATATATATTATATATATATATAATATAATATTATAATAAATATATATAGTATATATATATATATATATATATATATATATATAGTATATAATATATATATATATATATATATAGTATATACGGCTGAAATCACTTCAGACTATCAAAAATGAATTTAATGAGCTGCCACTCATCAATTCAGAGGGGCGGTTAATAAGAGTTACTTCCTCGTAGTGCTTTATTTGACAATAGTGATACGACAATTGACAGATATGGATTTGATCAATTAAGTAAATGAGGCAATTCTATGCACAAAATGTCGTTAGAAACTATGAGAACACACACATAAAACTAACAAATAAAAGTGGCACGAATTCCTAATCTGAATGACCTGTTAACAGGAGGTCGGATTTGATACCTCTACATCGTGTGAGGGGTGTTCTAAGACTGCTCTCGAGTTAACCTGGCGGTGTCCCGTATTGGGCACTTTCCCGCCAATGCTAACTCTTTATGTTGGCGCTCTCTTTCTTTTGGGGAGAAAGAGGCGCGAAATACTTTAGTTTTAAATAATAGATACGGTATACAAGTATGGAGGCTTCACCAGAGATTTGAAGGTGTATGCATGAGACCGGCAAATTAGCCTCTTACAGCTGCATACCTTCTAATGACAATGCATGCTTTTGTCTCACAAAGATTCCCTATCGTAAATTTCACCTTAGAACTGGTGAATCCCGGCTTGGAAAAAGGATTGTCGGACTCAGTAAATTAAGGTGAGGCCTTGATTTACTGTTTCCACCGACATCCTTTCTCACACCCCCTTCTGAGGAATAATTAACATACGGGAGGAAAGAGGAAGGAAAGGAGTTGAAACACTAATTTAGAAAGAGAAAGAAAACCTCATAAAAATAAGAGCTCGTATAGCGACATTTTTAATTACCGAGGTAACCTTCGTCTGAGATACTGGGTTTCTCTGTATTTTTTTTTTTCAATCTTCTAACCCTTTTCTTATCGTTCCGTTCGGTTCTCGTCTCGAACTTACTTTCAATGTCACACTCTCAGAGGTGAAACTAATGTCTCCACCGTTTGATTGCTTGCAATGGAACCTTGCCGGTAAGAGGGTTTCTTATTAACCTTGCGTTTTCAAATGCAGTTAAGATCCAATCATTTCACACCTGCGAATCTTCCCTTGAACGGTAGAGTTCAAAATGATATTCCACTTCTGCTTTCTCCTATGTATTATTATCCATGTTTGTATGTTTAGGGTACAAGAGTTGTTGTTATTGTTTCCCGCTAGATGGGGTTGGGTTTTGAAGGAACGGTTGTCCTTGCAAATAGAGAGAGTGTTGCTCTCTTGTGGGCATTTCTTTTTTTTTTCTTCTTTTTTTTTCTGTAGATGCTTATACTCTTAATATTTTCTGATCATTTTAATATTAAAGGAAAGATTTTAGACTACGAGAGTAAGGTGTTTGAAAAAGAAAAGGGAGTGAATCTTAATCTAGCATGCGAAATCAACTCGGTTAGATATTATAAATTTATAAATGATTTCGTGCCATAAATTTGTACATCAAGTGCATTTGGATAAGATTTATAGCGTTGTCCCTACAGGGCTACTGTCGCTTTGACAAAGGTTTTTTTTTTTTTTTTTTTTTTTTTTTAATAAAATTTTAATCATCTTTGATACAAAAAAAATATACAATTTTCTCTAAAATATAGAATATCTTTTTATATGTAATTGTTTTATGAAATGATATTAAAAATGTTTATTTTCCTCTATACAAAGTCAATATATTTTTAGAAATATTCTAGTAACCCATTTCAATTCCATTTTCTATCGTTCTGAGGGTTCGTACCGTATGGCTTCATTCCTCGAACTTTCAAATTTGAAAAGTCATTAAAATAGAATACATCTTTTCATTGAAACATACTGATCACCGAAGAAAATTTTTAATTTTTAATAAGATCGTAATTATTCTATATGATAATAGTTATTTTTGGATGACTAATTATTGATGGAAAGGATGATATTTAATTTTTTTCTATGTTGTTGTAAGATAAAAAAAAGGATTTTGAAATTCTTGGAAGCGTGGTAATTCAGCTTCTCCTTATCATGAATCAGATCTACCTCATACCTTTGCCTCCATAAATTTCTCTCTCTCTCTTTTTTTTTTTTTTTTTTTTTTTTTGAAAATAGTCTGTTGGCTTTATACATCATTAGCGTAGATATCTCTGGCTTACCTTCTCACCAGCTAATCCCGCCAGCTTCAACTCGTCAGCTGAGGCCAGCAGGCAGCCTATTCGAAAGTTGCCGCGACATCTCGCCATAATATAAAAAAAACCAACTTTTTAAGACATTATTTTGATATTCTTGTTAATATATATTTTATCAACAACTTTAAGAATCAGTAATTGAATTTATTAACTACACTAGGAAGAACCTTTTTATTTCAAAATTTTTAAGCATTTTAAATTTTTGACTTGTAGCAAACTACGATATGTTGTAGTTCCCGAGTAATTAATTATAGTCCATAGCGAACCTAATATATGAGACGACAAAAAACTACTACCAACGGGTTGGAGTCATTGGCTGGGTTTTTAATAACATTACTCATGGCCATGTTAGTATATTGAAATGAGTCCATTTCATTGGAAAATAGTTTTTAAAAAATTTGTAAGAACCTCTTACGTTAGCTAACCTTTATAAAAATGTATAAATCCATTCAAACTGTGACAAGTGACCTTGCATAATCAGAGAAAAATAAATAGAGAAAATAGGTATATTCTCCAAACCATAGTCTTGTTGTGAGAATTGAAGACTCTGTAATTAATTATTACAACAATTTCTGTCATATACCTGTGCGTTATTTATATAATTAGAAAATAGATGAAATCGACCTATAGAGAGTTAATTAATAAATTGTAACAAATTTATATTTCATAACATCGATTAAATAAGACTTAAATGGAACTGCTAGATATAAAGTGCTATTCTTAAGAGCTACAAGATTGGGCGCGTTGCATCTCGTATGACAATATACAGAATGATATAAATCAGTATATTGCCTTTCGTCACAGTATCATAACTTATTTCACTTATTGTCCAATTCCATCGTTTGCATATTTATCACTTTAGTATTAAATTTTTTATTTTTTTTATTATTATTATTATTATTATTATTATTATTATTATTATTATTATTATTATTATTATTATTAATTATTATTATTATTATTATTAATTATTATATTATTATTATTATCTATTATTATGTATTATTAGTAGTAGTAGTAGTAGTTTTGATTTCTAATTTTAAAGTGTTTTCAATTTTATTCATGGAAATATTTATTTTTGACCGATTTTTCTGAAGCAGAGGTGCCAAAAGTAATCTTTCCACTACTTGGATGGGGAAAGGGGGTTGGAGATTCTTTTTGGATAATAGACCGCCGTTTTTCTTGTTGCTGCGTGACCTAAATTTTTCAGGATGGTGGCGAGGAGGTGGTGTTGCCGCCACATGTTCTTTATCTTTTTTTTTTCTAAGCTGTAATTTTGAAGAGCTCATCAGCTATGTAAGTTAGTGTGTGGATATTAACACTCACAGCGATTTTGTGTAAATTTTGAGACACGGAGGGTGGCAATGCTGTGACAAGGTATTCATTCACTAAAGTCGGCTGCGTTTTGAGGAGAGTTTCGGCGTTTTCTTCTCCAATAAGTTTCCTTATTCGAGAGAGGAATTGACTTGGGAGTTCCCCTGTACGCAGGGTTTCTTGAAGGACATTTCGTATGTTTTGTTCTTTTGAGGTTGTGTAGGTTCTGTTTATTGTTTTTAACAGTTCTTTATAGGTGTTATTTTTGATTGGAGTTTTGATTGTGGCTAACAAATGAATTGGGAGCATTGGTGCTATTAATCTTAATTTTTCTTGGCCACTTTTTATTTTATAAAGTTTGAATATATTGTTCACTGCCATTATCCAAATTGGAGCGTAGAATTCGCAAGCACAAAAGAATGGATGGTGAAGGATCTAGCGATGCAGCAATAGGGTACGAAGCTGAACTAAGGGAAATGTTGTCTGTTCTAGACAGGCTGATTGAGGAAATATTCTTTAGATTTGAACAAGTTCATGGTCTGTCATCGAAATACGACTTCCTTGCACCTTCAAACTTGTTAAATAGCGATTATGATTGCCATTTAAAGATGTTGATTAGCCTATAAAGAAAGAAGAGTTCTTCGTTGGCTGATACTACATAACCTATATTTGTCCCAATACCTAGTTCAGTTTTATCATTTGCAAATTCTGCATTTATTCAAAACTTTAATCTTGGGACTCATTACCAAATATAGTCAAACTACTACATGCCTTTTTTGACTTTCGTTGCTGTTAGTGTGGTGTCGCGGGGGTTCCGTCCGGGCCCCTCCCCTACGGTAATTGAAGAGAGAGAGCGTCCACGCCGCAGCGCGGATGCACACTCCATTCTGAGGTGAAGAGCGACCCACACATATCGATAATGGCACGAAATAGATAATTCTTATACTCAATAAAGTCAAGTTACTTTTCATGAATTTCTTATAGTCCAGTAATAACTATATTATTTATTTTAAGTAATAAGCAGTTATCTGGTATTCTACGATATTATTGAATTTACATTTAAAAATTAGGTTTTGTCAATTAGTAGTTACTTTATTTGTCTATTTCGCATTTACTATAGTTTGTAATGCATATTTCAGATTATTGGTATCTATCATCTAATTATCTAAGAGGATAGGGAGCAGGAAGAGACATCAACTATTTCTGGAATAAAATAGTAATTTAATCTCAAATTTACCTAGCAATGCTAGACATTATACTCACATAATGAAAAAACACCATTAAATAGAAAGTATTCTTCTTTTTCGAGTCCATACAAACCTAAAACTAGAAAGGAGATGTTATATATCTATAACCTAGTTATCAGTAACTTTCAGCGACCTTAAGTACTAGGGTAATGAGATAAATACTATTCCACCCGCCGTGTGCCACTTACTCATTAGGCATCTGATTAAATGAATATCGATAGGATAATTTAGAATCTCATTATGTGTGTTATGTTATTAATCAAATCTTATCGTTAGCCATAAGCCTAACTATTAGTTTATATCGAAGAGATATTCATAAACGGCAATATCCTTATACACCAGAAGTAGACATATTTGATCTCTCTCCCCGTAGATATTATGATATTTTTTATCTAATTCTTTATTATAATCATCTTTTTCCAGCAGCGGTAAATTTTACCAGATTTTTCAACAATGTATTCTTTCCCTGGTAGGCTATTGTAGGTTTGTATTCACGATGATTTAGCTATCCAGATTGACTCCATCCTCTCAGGAGGCATTAAGCTCAGCTAATTCCGTATCCGACTTACTAGTGTGAATATATGCTTAATATGGAGTTCACATAACATAATAAATAGACTTTATAGTAGAGTTGTCTGATTTTCGTTATAGTAATTATAACAAGTAATGAGATTTGCATATAATCTAGGTATCTATATATATAATATAATTATTAAGATATTAATAGCAGTCACTCCCAGTATTTTGACCAATTGTCTGAGAGACCGACTCGTATGTTCCTTGGTCTCTAGGCTGGCCAACAGTTATAGTCACATAGTAACAGAATACGAGTAATATAACGAACACATCCTTGAATTATCTATAAACAATAATAAAATCATTATAATAAAATTTTATAATTACAATTTTTGGTACATTCATTCAATCAATTTATGAAAATTTATATATGCAAGGCTGAGTATTCAAATAAGTTTTTATAGATAATAAAACTTGGAGAACCAATTAACCAAGCCACAGTTGTTTGACTTGGAAGACAAGATATAGAAGATATAAGATATTATAAGTTGATGCATATATGACTTTATATGGTATATAGAATGATCCAAAAATAATAAATAATAAGAAGTAAGAGGAAAGAGATGCTTATAAGCAAAATGTTATGCTTTGTTTAAAGAATAATTAATTAAATAAATTTAATATTTACTAGAGTGGGCATCTTGAACATCATTTGATGAACCTTTTACTTATATCTCAGAAGTGGAGTTATAGGGATCTTACTTTTATATAGCAAGAGTGTTCTAAATGAAGATGAGGCTCATTATAAGTCTCTTACATCCATATATGCACTGTTTGATATATTTATTATTCATCTATATTCATGCATCTCTATCAACTTAAATTTAGACACCAATCCCATCGAGCGAGGAAAATCGCCTTAGCCGTAACGGTAAATGATAAGATGTCTTTTTTAATAACTAAGATAACCGAGGTGCATAATGAGTAGCCCAGAACAATTATCTAATTCTTTCTATGGTGTAAGACTAATCTTCAATTTTTGTCAAGCACTCTGGGCTACACAGAGTAATATATACCCCAACTGACTTGGGTAACATAAGCCACATAATTTGAGAGTTGCAGTCAATTGACCCAAATGGAATACCTATGGCTATATATCGCTCACAAATCTTTTATAATTAACATAAGACACTTCTATAGAGTAAACGACCTATTTGAAATTTTTCGATCGTGTTGTTCTAATTATTCGGTTAATCTGCAGATCAAATGTATCTTTTGAGGTTATTCTTTTTTTTTGTTTTACGATCCATGATTTCTGAAAGTTTCATTCCTGTGTATCCATATCCAAAAATGTATGGCATAAGGACTTAAAATATCTAACAATGATCCCAATAAATACGCAGTTACTACTCTCACTTACGACTATACTTGTACATTTTTGCAATGGTAATAAGTTTATGAAGACCTTAATAATTAGCAATCATAATTGTTAATCTTTGGTATCAAGTCTTTTAATTTGATGAGTTCACGAATTTAATGAATGTCCCCATATGTTTACTCCTATATATTCAGTTAGAATAATTTTCATGTCCTATCATTTAATAAATAATATTTTGCAATGTAACCACGCGCTAGTTAAACAACTTAACTACTCATCATATATATTTAACCACATGACTATAAAATGGTGCCCTGCAAATTATGTACGTGATGGCAGTCACGACTGAAACGTGCGTCCTCTCTGTTAAGACCTACTTTATTCTTTCGCTTTATTCATGTATCTGTTATATATGTGGAAAGTGTACTATCTCTCTTATCTATATTTAGCCCAATTTATACAGCTATTACTCTTCATAGAAGGTTTCTAAAACAATCAAGTATGCGTCTTCACCACATTTCTTGTCATTTCACAATGATACGTTAATCTACATCACTATATATGACAAAAAAATTATATAAATCTAGTATACTAATGGAATAAAATTGACATTATTGATAACTTAAGTATATAGCAAACTCTACTTTTATTCCTCTTGTTTTCTAATCCGCTTTACTTATAGCTCACTTCTGAAGATTTGGAGTGGAAGTATAAATTAAGGATTCATATGAAATGTATAAAATGTATTTTTAGTTAGACATTCTGCAAGCCTATTATTATTCTATGTATAATTATTCATAGCAACCTACTCACTATACGATCGTATATTTTCAACTCGTTTGTATTTCAAGGAAGCCTGTAAATAACGTTCATTTGATAGGAATTACCATCAGTAAATTATATTTCTTACAATAGGTTATTAAATTTCTTGTCAATAAAAGCGTGGAGTCACGTTAATATGTAAGTTGTAGTTAATTTATAGTGACGGTCGCGTACGAAAACGGCCCTTTTCCAATTATATGCATTATACTATAATGTCACACCGAAATACGGAGTCACTATTAAGTAAAATATATTATAACAATTCCATCTACCTCAAAGCACATCCTTTATCCTCAATGGCGCGCTGCAAACTATGATACTCTCTTTCTTCCTCCCAATTCCAAATAGTTTTTTACGTATTGTGTCACAATGGAGTACGAGTGTCATACCATCCTGCGTAGTATCTCTTACCAACAGTGGACTGGAATATATGCGCTTAATCCTATCTCTCATTTGCCTCGAGTTAACTTACAGTAAATATCTCTTCTCTCATGCGCATTTGTTCTTCTTGACCATAAGTCGTGTTTGCGTTTAGAGCTTATATTCCTTCGTGCCCTTGTCCCATAAAACACAAAAAAACCAACAGTGTTTGGTGAATCCTCCCTGGAGACCAAGAAGGAGTCCAACAACTTTCAGATCACAACAGATAAGCCATGTGTGGTCATAATATTTAATAGCCTTCAATATTTCCGACATACTTTCATAGGTTTCCTTCATTTCAACAGCATGCGCAACCGGAATTGAGGAAAACTTGTTTGTTATGCAATAAGACGGCTTTTAGGCTAGTTTTTGAAGCGTCTATGAATAAGCGCTATTCTTCATCTAAATACGGAATAACAAGCTCACGCATAAGTCCATTAACATCGGAACATGAACATATAAAGTTACTCTTTGTAAAATATTTCTCTAAATTTCTGTGTTTCTATTTCGATATATACTAATATTAACCTTTTGATCTACCAAATTCCTCCTGCAGGCATGAACCTAAGATTTCAGCTTGCTGTTTGACAAATACAGGTCTTCGTACTAAATCATTTAGTTCCGGTTGCGTAATCATGTGTTGGTGTTGCCATTTGAATTCGTCTGGGATATGATGGCATATCTGCAGCCACCGATGCTTCCAGCATTAGAGATCAAACAATCTTCATCTGAGTCAGAACCTCTTTCAGAAGTGGTGCTATAGGAATCGGTAGGTTCTCATCATTATGGGTGACTGGTCTCCTGGCTGAGTTATTGTCGGAGAGGCAATGTTTGCTTTAGTTTTTGAATTAGCCCCATACATTTGTTAAGCAAAAGTACCATCCTGTATATGATTCCTTTGCTCCATCCAATACGATCGGCACTCAAAGGGCAAATGCACCGCTTTTTCACCTTTTAACACTGGGGTTATTTAACATAACATCTAATGCATGTTATTGTGTGTGGCCCATGGCTTATCCTGGTTACCCAACGCACACTTAAAATAATGTTTATAAGCCGTTTTTTAAACAATTGAGTGATTGGTTTTCGTTTAACTTTTCGTAGTATATTCTCCACATACTTAGCAAAAGACATTCGGAGAATTTACAAACACTTTTGGTACTCATACTTTTTAAATATATATCTGAAAAAAACTAAATTAACATTAATGCGCTGTAATATATATATATATATATATAGGTATATATATATAATATATATATATATATATATATATTATATATATATATATATATATATTATTAATAGATATATATTATAATTATATATATATATATATATATAATAATTATATATTTTTATATATATAATATATATATATATTATATATATATATATATTATATATATATATATTATATATATATATATATATATATATTATATTATATATTATAATATTATATTATTAAAAAAGACTAACAACACACAGACACAACTTTTACACTGAAAAACAACTCTGTAACTGCGACCATACTACAAAATTCTCAGCGAGAACATTATAATTTTTCACGATTTTTCGTGTTCAGCAATGACTCAAGTAATGGACTTCATAACAGACAATTTGACGTGATACGTCATGGTTCGACTACTCATCGCATTCAGGACAACAATACTACAAGAACACCTATTCCCGTTTTAGTTCCAAAATCATTGTTGACCAGTGATATTAATTTTCTGAAAGAACTTGCTAAATACAAGAACAGCGACAATGGTAGTTTTTAGAAGGTGTTTTTTATCAGATCTGTTTCTTTTTTTAAGTGGGTGGGAGAGCAAATTTTGAAGGCACGTAAATATAATGTTCATAATTTTATTAACCATCTGTGGTATTTAAGTGAGGAATGTGCAGTTTTCTCCATATTTAATGAAAGAGTTGGTAACGAATTAAAATGTAAAGATGCCTAGAAATTATTATTTTCTCCGAAAGAGCAATTCTTTACATAATAAATGAAACAGAAAATCCGAAGAGGAAAAGGAGAAATAAAATGTTTATAAATGATGATAAATTGGAATATTTCCTAAGCAAAAATCTCCCTCTAGATTTACTTGGCTACAGATCACAAAATATGTTTAAAAGATTCCATATTTCTCGAGAATTCTTGCAAACTGATCCTACTCATTGTAAAGAACAAGAAAGTTATGAGATAAGAAGAAAAATAATACCTCTGTTAAAAGTGAATAAACTGAACTGCAGAACGAGGGTAAAGTTAATGAAATTCAACCGACCAACTTTTACTGGATAACGAAGATTCCAAAAACAATTGTTTTATAATAAAAGCCTTTAGGAACTTTAATAGCCACAGCTCCTTTACATACAAAACCGAACTATATATATATATTATACTATATATATATTATATATATATATATATATATATATATAATATATATATATATATATTATATTATATTATATATATATATATATATATATATATATATATATATTATATATATATATTATATATATAATTATACGTAAAATGTACCTTAATTATGGATTGATACATTTAACGGCACGTTCCAAATCTATGTATTTGAGCTATAGATACGAATCGGCATTACTTTCTATATGCCCTTCACACACTCTTAATAACTAAATCAATGGAAAGGCAAAATTGAGATTGTACTTAAAACTTAAACTATTAGATATGAATGGATAACATTATTAAATACCTATATGAAGCATGTTTTAATTGAGGGCATTCTATGCTATATAATAATCCATTGTAACATTGCATATATTTGAATAAGGAATATTATCCATATACTAATGATATGCTTCATAATAAAGACCAAACAATTCCAGCTTGTTGGCAGTCTGACATAACTATAACCATTATAAAAATTTGAATCTCTTCAAAGATAATCATTATTCTCCAAGCGGCTAGTGAAAACTGAAAAAGTCTTTTTCTTCCCCATATAATTTTAACCGCTCTTCATTATGTACACTTGTTGATAATATACAATTTAACAAAACTTCTTAGGGAATTAATCAAAAATATATTCCAAATATCAGCTCACGCGATAGTGTTATAGTGAATATTCAAGTCTATATGGTAGCATGGCGCATATCTCCTCTGATAATCTTAGTAACAAGCGCGACAAGCCGTACAAACACATATATTCATATCACACAATTCCATCATAGGCCCCCC
>JABUQX010135096.1:17500-35409 GCA_015478945.1 Trachelipus rathkii | reverse complement strand
GTTAATGTCCAAGACTATGTATTTGTAGAATCTTGTTATGTGCCAGCCCTATGTATGTTATTAAATTGATTTGATATATTCGTAATGTTGGCGGGTGTGGTGATTTTCTGGTTTCTACTCTGGGATAAAAGTATTCATTGAATTGTGAAATAAAGTTACTATAAGTCGTAATCTATTATTCGTATTATATATTATTATATTGTATTTAGATGATTATTATTATTAGTTATATGATTATCTATTATTATTATTATTCGTATCATTATTATGTTATTTATCATTATTATTATTTTTATTATTATTATTATTTATTCGATTATTATTATTATTATTCAATTATTATTGATATTATTTATGGATTATATATTATTACTATTAACGATTTATTGTATTAATTATTATATATGTATATTATTATTATTCACTTATAATTATTATTATTGAGTTATTATTATTATTATTATTTATTCAGTTATTTCATTATTATTGTTATCATACCTTCAAATGTTCCTCATTAGGCTTATTATGCTGGTCATGATTATTATTACTTATATATATTATTATATATTATTCATATTCATTATTATATTTATTTATTATTATATATTATATTTATTATTATTATTATTATTCAGTTTATTATTATTATATTATTATTAGTTTGATATTTGATTATTTTATTGATATTATTTATTATTATTATGTATTATTATTATTATGTATTGTATTTGTATTAAATATATTATTATATATGCATATATATATACTTATATTAGTATTTTATACTATGTATATATATATATATTTGTAACTATATATGTTAATATATAGTTAGTAATATATAATATACGTATATATATTTACAAAATAATTATAAAATAAAGATACTCCTCTTCGTAATATAAGCAAATTAAAATGAAAATCAAAATGAAGTAAAGAAAAAAAAAAAGATCAGACGATCACCAATTTAAATTTAAAACAAATACATATATTACGCATACTTAAAACTAATAATGAAAGTTTTGAAAACATATTTGTGAAATCAAAAATTAAGTAAAATCAAAAATTAAGTAATAAGTTCATTTCATTAATATTTCTAAATTGTAGTGCAGTACAGTAGTAAGTCTGTCAAAGAAGTTGTAGGAAAATAGGTTCTTGAAGATACCTTCCCCAGCAGAATAATAAAATAATTTTATTTAAGGAAATAAATAAAATAAAATTAACAAAACTTGGAGCAATATGGTGCATAGTTTCTGATAAACGAAAACATATTACCTCTATTAAGAATAGAAATTTCTTTAAGCACTTCCTTTTAATAAGATGTTCTCCAAAACACCTAAACAAACGTTTAAAATAAAATCCAAGGCTTCTCTGACTATTAGAATAACATTTTTACAATATTTTTTTTAGGTCTCTAATTTCAACTAAGTTGCTAAAAGACCGCTTTAATAAGAAACATATGCAAGTTAAACTTGCCTTATTTGGTGTCCAGATACTTTAAATTTTACACCACTAAGGCATTATACTGAATAAAAATTATATGATCATAACCTCCGGTGTAAATTGATGTTTGAATATATTATATATATATATATAAATTATATTATTTATATAGTATATTATATATTCTATAACTATATTTATATATATATATAGATACTATATTTTATAGTATATTATATTTATATATATTATATTTATGCTATAGTATATGAACGAGATATGAGTCGTAATTTAATAATATTATGAATTTTGATATTTATTATTTAAATTTTTGACTCTTATATTAATATATTTTTTAATATTAATATTTATAGTAATATGTATATATATATATATACTATATATATATATATTACTATATATTTATATTAAGTATATTAGCGTTGATATATCAATATGTAGGTTTTCCTCGTATCTATTAATATATATATATAGTTATATACTACTCGTATTAATATATTGTTACTATATATATATCTATAGACGATAGCGAGTATAACGTATATTATATATACTATAGTATATATATATATCTATATATATATATCATAAAGGCAAGCACAAAAAGTGAACTGTAATGCAATTATTCTATAAAGCTTAATGCGGCATGAGTTATGAGAAATTTGCCAATAAAAACTGGACGAATAATGAGATTCTATAGATATATAGCTATAGTATATAGGTATATAGATTATATATTATATCTATATTATATCTATTCTTATATATATATAGTATATATAATAGTATATATATATATTATATTTATATACTATATTATATATAAAATATATAATTACTATAGTATCAGCGGGCGCTATACTATGGGTACGGTTAGGGTAGCTAGGCTCCTACCCAATAATTTTTTGGTTTTAAATGAATAAAATAAATTAAATGCTAAAGTTAACTAAAACTATTACAATTGTCTTATCTGAATAGTGTTGAGTAATGAAAAAAAAGAAAGTTGGATTTATAAAATAATTGTAAAGAAAAAACAACTCACATTCCGATTAGTAGATAAATATAATAACTAAATCATTTGGAAATTTACCTCCTACTCTGTTCTTAATGAGTAAAGATTTAAAGCTATGGAGACTTACATAAGATTTATTAGTTGTCATTTATTTAATAGAGTATAATGGGCTGAGGTGCCGAGACAGTGGTTTTGAGTTTACCTTCTTACGAACGAAACCACAAACTCACGAGAATCCCGGTGAACGAGAGCTTTTCGTTCAGGCGAAAAAAGGTGACGAAGAAATTTTTAAGCCATTTTAACAATAATAGGAATACCTCTCTCTTCGTGCTCTCTGCTCTCTCTCTTCTCTCTCTCTATATATAATATATAGTATAGTATAATATATATATATATATATATATAGTTAGTAGTATATAATATATAGGTGTATATACACGGTGAGGTATATATTATATATATATATATAATATATATATATATATTATATATATTAATATATTATATACTATATATATAGTATATATATATATATATGTATATATATATTATATTATATAGTACTTAATATATATATTATATATTATTATATATCATATTTTATCCTTATAATATATATAATATAAGACATATATATTATATATAGTATATATATATAATGTGAATATGGTGTATTGTATATTTATATAGTATATATATATATATATTATAGTATATTATTATATATAGATATATATATATATAGTGGTTATAAATATATACAGAGTGTATAGTAATATATATATATATATATATATATACTATATAGTATCTATATATATATATATATATGTAGTATATTATAATATAGATATATATTATAATATATATATATATCATCATTACTTACATTCTACCCAGTATAATCTCAAGGTACGCCACTGATTATATATACCTATTATATATAGTATATATATATATTATATATATATATTATATTATATAATTATATATACTAAATATATATATATCATTTATATATACGTTCTGTTATACTATATTATATACGTATATAGATTATTTATATATATATATATTATATATATATATATTATAATAATGAGAGAGAGAGAGACAGAGGTTTTAGAATGTTTTTAACGTTTTTTTGGGCAAAAAATTATTTTTTTTCTTTTTTTTTTTTTCTTTTTAAATTATTTTAAAAAAAAATATAGAAAGAGGAAAACTATCATAAGAAAGAACAGGGTTTCTGTCCCATTTCCAAATCTTTAAAAATAAATTCAATTCGAGTTCTAGTATAAAAAAGAAATAAGGAAAGAAATATAGCGCAACTTCTCTCTCTCTCTCTGCTCCTCTCTCTCTAGCTGCTCTCTCTCTCTCCTATCTCTCTCGCTCTCTCTTCTCTCTCTTCTCGCTCTTCTTCTCTCTCTCGCGTCTCTCTCTCTCTCTTTTTATTTTTGAACTTTGAAGAAAAAAAGTAATTTCAGAAATCAAAATTTTATTCACCCCAGATCATGCATGTATGATATCATATTATAATGATGACGATAGTAGCGATATAATATCGATTATATTATATATACCCTAGTAGTATTATATATATTATATTTATATTATTCATTAGTAGTATTATTATTAATTAATAATTGTTATAAGATATAAGTATTGTATAATAAGCTACTATATATTATCTAGATATATACTATATAGTGACTTTAGCTTTAGATTTGATGAGGTTATTAGTATTGATTCATCATATTATAATACGGTAGTATATGTACTATATATGAGTATTAGCTACTTATATAGGGTACTATATAGTGATATATAACGTGAGTATTAGCTACCTAGTATATATCTTAGTCCGTATATAGTATAGTATATAGTATAGTTTAATATTAATGTGTGTTTGTATATGTACTATTATATATATACTACATATAATATATATAATATATACTACTCTTATATTACGTAGTATATATAATAGCGAAGGTCATATGATTATTTATTACTAGTTTATATTATATATATACTATTTACTATTTAGTATATAGTATATTATATATAATAGTAATTTTAGTAAGAGAAAGTAACGTATATTATATATATATATATATTAAGCTATCTTAATATAGTATATCATATATATATATATATTATATTATAGTAGTATATAGATATATATACATATATATATTTACTATACTTATATATTTAGTAGTATTATATATATATATATCTTGTCTAGTATATTATGTGAGTTATATATACTATAGTATATATATAGCTATATATAGTACAGTATTATATATATATGACTTATATATATATTATATAATCATCGCGAGTTTAGTGAAAGTTTTATAGCTAACGCCTAAACATGAGACTAGTTAACGGCGTGTTATCGTCTACAGCACACCAGTGTAATAAATATAACTTTTTCGGATAAGTATTATATAATTATTATAATACCGTATATATAGTATACTAGAGTATTATTTACTACGGGTATTATGTAGTGGGATATATTATTGATATAGTTATATAGTTTATATACATATATATCAGTAATAATAATATTATATATACGTATATATATGAATGTATGATTGTGACGCGTAAGTGTTCGATTTGGTAACTTAATAACACCGAAAATGATAGAATTTCCGATACTCGCGATCAAATTATGCCGGGTTCAAATACCCGCCTGTGTATAAGTAGTATATTATATATACTATATAATATTATGCCGATATATTATATATAACTAGGTCACTATACTATATATATATATATAATATTATAATATATATAGTTAGTCTATATATATATTTGAGTTATATATTATATGAGTTGCTTTATATATATATATAGTATATTGGAATTCCGTTGGATTACAATGTTTCTTACCTCAAAAAAAAAAAAAATGTAATAAAATTTGTTACATTTCTCGCGAGTGACAAAATGACAAGGAAATGACTTTTTCGAATACCACGAAGCCTAATTAACATGTCAATCATGACATCGATATACAAATAAACATGTAATTTACTGCATAAAGTGACATGCAGGGAATTTTTGTATCGTCTCACTGCGTCGAGTAATATGACGATGTCTATGTTCAGTAAATTTGATTTTTCTTTAGATTGAAGATATTTATTTATTTATTTTTATTTATTTTTTATTTTATTTAATTTTATTTAATTTAATTTTTTATTTTATTTATTTATTTGTTTATTTTTATTTATTTTTATTTATTTATTTATTTATTTTTATTTATGGTTTATTTTATTTAATTTTATTTAATTTTATTTAATTTAATTTTTTATTTTATTTATTTATATGTTCAGTAAATTTGATTTTTCTTTAGAAAGAAGATATTTATTTATTTATTTTTATTTATTTTTTATTTTATTTAATTTTATTTAATTTTATTTAAAATTTTGTAATTTTTTTGTTTAAAAGTTCATGCATTTGATTTTTCGAAAGAATTAAAAAAATTGGATATTTATTTTTATTTACTTTTTAATTTATTTAATTTTATTTAATTTTATTTAATTTTATTTTTTATTTTTTTTATTTATATGTTCTGTAAATTTGATTTTTCTTTAGAAAAAAGATATTTACTTATTTATTTTTATTTTTTTTCTATTTTATTTAATTTTATTTAATTTTATTTAATTTAATTTTTTATTTTATTTATTTATATGTTCAGTAAATTTGATTTTTCTTTAGAAAGAAGATATTTATTTATTTATTTTTTTTTATTTTTTATTTTATTTAATTGTGTTTAATTTTATTTAATTACATTAATTTTGTTTTGGAAAATAATCGAAAATTTGATTTTTCTTTAGAATATAATGGTAATATTATTATTTTGCTAAAGTCATTATTTTAAATAATTTTATTTAATTTTATTTAATTTAATTTTTTATTTTATTTATTTATATATACTTATATTATTATATATATTACTAGTACGTAGTATATATATATATAATATATTATATATCAGATATATATATAGTATATAGTACTATTTAGAGAGAGAGAGAGACGAGAATGAAGAGAGAGAGAGTAGAGAGAGAGATGAGTGGAGAGAGAGTGAGTGAGAGAGAGACTGAGAGAGAGAGAGAAGAGAGAGAGTCGGTGGGAGAGGAGAGAGAGAGAGATAGGGTAGATGAGGAGACGATGAGAGAGACGAGGACGCAAACGTGATGAGAGAGATGATACGAGAGAGAAGACTAGAATTCGTGGACTATGTTACGCGCATTGCCCAAGGAAGAAGCATTCAATTCTAACGAGGGGATGAATAGGTTTAACGAAAAATTCTTCCTCCAAAATATCAAAGGCCTTTTTTGCTTTCCGTTGCGCAAATATCAAAAACGCTGGTTCCATATTAATATGTAGAGATTATAGGAAACAAATGAATCTCGAACTATTAATTAATTTTATTGGTTAATTCGTATTGATTCAACAAATAGAATTTTACCGTTTGTTATTTTTTTTATTTTTTATTTTTTTATTTTGCTTTGATTAATTTAGGGAGATATTATTGGAAGTTTTCAGCAAAAAATTAAAATTGGGAAGATTCCTCAGAATCTCAGAAATTGTAAAAAGAAAATTGTTAAATCAGGAAGATTCGGACTTTATAGTGATCTTAATCCTCAGAAAGATTGCATGTCTTAACTCACGATAAGGCTTCTGATTCATTATATCTGCCGCCTCTGGTAAAATACTTTACAACTCGGAAAGTTTCTTTGTGTCCTGTTAATATTGCAAAAATATATTAACTCAGAAAGCTTCTTCATCTTATGTCCTGTTGATATAGTTAAATGTCTTAAGTCAGAAAGTTTCTGGCTTTTGTGTCCTATTAATTTATTAAAATATCTTAACTCAGAAAGCTTCCGCATATTGTGCTCAGTTAAATCGGCAAATATATTCCATAAATCTAACTATATTTCTACTAAATCAATTAGTACTTAATCCAGCTTAAATATGGTTCATAGGAAATTCTTACACTCTAGTAATTTATCATGTTACATATCTTAAAAAATCCTCACATGATTATGAGAATAATCCGCGGATATATTGGCGGATATGACATGAATCTGTAAGTTTTCTTTCAAACACATTTAAAAAATTTCTTAAATAACACCCTTAATAATACAACCTTTAAACAACAACAACAACAAAAACAATAATAACAACAACAGCAGCAACAAAAACAAAAATAACAACAACAACAACCTTGCATAGAATGTTGTTGTCTCTCCAAAACTGACCAAGTGTTAAATATATTTCGTTAATAAGTCTCTCGAGATTTGAGATCTTCCCCCTTTATTTGAGAAAATTCGTCTCGTCCAAGCTATTATGCTTGGCTGGGTCGACCTTGAATTTTAACTTAAAACTTTAAATTTATTCAATTGAAAACATTTTTGAATTTAATTAATGCTAGTACAAAGAACACTACAGGCCCACCCACACCCACTCGCAACCATAATATATATATATATATATATATATATATTATATATATATATATATATATAATATATAATAAATATATTATATATTATATATTATCCACACCCTCTCTAAAACATTATTATAATAACTATATATATATATATATCATATATGATAGCTGGGCTGGAGTTTCCCACTTACCACTTTATTTATGCCATACAAATCCTCATGCAATCCACTCGGGAATTTTCGGTGTGGTGTTTGCGCACTCTACCTCCAGTTTCTGGGGAACCAAGGGACAGCTGATGATATATATATTATATTATATATATAATATATATATATATAGTATATATATATATTATATATATTATATAATATATATAATATATATATTATATATACTATATATATAATATTATATATATATATATGTATGGGCAAATTAATTTTAATAGCTTTTAATTTTGTTTGTTTTAATTTATTTTTTTAACTTCTTTTTTTTTTTTTTTATTTTCTTTCTCCGATCGAACAAAATTTTTTCCATTTTAAGTTTTGAAATAATTGGATAAAAAAAAGCGATTTTTATTTAGTAGTCTTTTTTTTTCAAAAAGAGATAAATTTAACATCGAAAAATATAATACAATGGTGTGTACTTGTTAGTGTAGAAGTTTGATGTTGTTTGCTGTATGTTTGAACGTGTGTGCCTGTATTTGTGTAAGTGTGTGTTTTTAAATGATTTATGCTGGGGGGGGGGGATTGAGGGGTAAGAGTTATTGTAATATACAAGTGAATAAATGTATAAGTGTTATGGAAGTGTGTTTTGAAATAGAATTGCCCCCAGCACCAAAATTTTCTGCTCCGCACCGTAACATTCAAATTGTGTGCAGCTAGCTCCGCACCGCACCGCACCGCTCAGCACAAAAATAAAAGCATCACGCACAGCCACAGCACTGACACTGGTGAGCCACACAACCCTATTTTGGATTGATTTATTTTCGTTATTGTATATATTGTGTGTATGAGCTCGAGCATCAGTATGTTTTTAGGGTTTACTGTGGGTTCCTTCATTTCATAAATGTGTGTGTATGAACTCGAGGATCAGTGCGTTTGGTCGGTTTATTGTGGGTCTCGTCGTGTGTGTGTGTATGTGTGTGTGTGTATATGTGTGTGTGTGTGTGTGTGTGTGTGTGTGTGTGTGTGTGTAGGTGTGCCTGTGTGTGTATTTACACATGAAAATTTGAGAATGGTCGTTGTCTTGATGTTATAGTAAAAATGCTCGCATAAATTCAATAAATTTGTGTTTTGGATTCCATTCATTTTTTTTTTTTTTTTGAATCTCCAATTTTTATTTTCACATTGATTTTCAATATATAAATCTTTACATTCATTTATTTATTTATTTGTTTATATTTTCACTTATTATTTTTATTAATTTAAATATATTTATTTATTTATTAATGCATTTATTTATTTATTTATTTATTGTATTTATTTATATTTTCTTTTTTATTTATTTATTTAGGTATTCTACATCCGTGTATTTCTTTATTTACTTTTTATTTATTTAAACTGTATATTATATATATATATATATTATATATATATATATATATATACTATATATAATTATATATATATATTATATAATATATATATATATATATAATTATATAATATATATATAATAAATAAATATGGATATATATTATATAGCATTAACCCCTTGAAGAATAATACAGAATTGAAAAGGGTTAATTACTTTTTATTTTATTTTTATTTCTTAAGATTTAATTAAATCAGGTAGTAAATAATAGTATTAATGTTTCATTATTGAACAGAATGGGCCAGTTCACAGTTATTAATAATATTGGTGAAGGTTAACATCATAATTTTTATAATCAAACACAATTTTCCGGTCTTTTAACAAGCCGACACTCAATGCGACTTCTCTTCTTGTATCTTGAAGCCTAACTGCCTTATTTTTTCTCGGATGCCAGGCATTCTCTCGGGTGGCATTCAGGGTGACTCACTTTTACAATAATGGAGTCATACGGAAGAGTCGTTAGATATTTTTCTTACATAATAAAATAACAATTAAAATCTAACATATAGAGAGCCCCCTTTTTCAGTGATGTTACAGGTGTATATAGCCTTGTTCAAGGCTACTATGAGAGGTTGTTACTAGGATTTATTGTGAGGGTAAGGGAGAAATTTCCTCTCCTCACACAGTTTTTTTTTTTTTTTTTTTTTTTTTTTTTTTTTTTTTTTTTTTTTTTATTATAGTATTTGTTATTATGCCAGTTGTGGCAGAACCAGAAATATACAAATTCTATTCTTTACAATACATTCTGATTACAACAACAAAATACATAAAAGACCTTCTTAACCCCACCTCGGGGGGGTCCTTGACCTATTTTCAACCTCTTTCTATTACAAGCCCTTCCTGTGACATCTTTGTTAAGGAAACATTGCGCGGAATTTATATTATTACTATTTTATATTTGCAGCATACACATTCGTTCGATTCTTAAGTATAGATAGAGGGAAAAAAAAGACAGCAACGATTTTTTTTTTTGAAAGGAAATTAAGTATCAACTCAACTACTGCTAATTCTAAGCATTTACATGCCAGAACTAAGAAGTCCCTTCCCCTTTTTCTTCTCCCCCCCCCTTTTTTTTTTTATTTATCATGTTTCTTTATTATTATTATCTATATTTTTTTTTATTTAACCTATTTTTCTCTTTGGGTTCCGCGTTTCCCTGTCGGTTATGTTAAATGAAAAATTCCACATTGTTGTTCTTAACAAATTTTCTACTGCCTCTTCTTTCCCATGCTTCAAAAATATTAAAAAAAAACGTTATTTCTTTTTTGTATCGTAGCATCCCTGGAAAGGTTCCGAGTATCTCTTCTGAAAGTATTCCCTACATTATACTGTTGTTTTGATTCTTATATTAACACTGGAACCTTCGCCTTGTTGGAAGATCCTCGGAACAAATATATTCTTATTTTATATACAACCTGTGGTGCCAAAAGGCCTACGCCATTTTAAAGCCACCTAATTTTCTTCAAATAGGCACTTGACTGACTGTGGTTACTGAGTGCCTCCTTTCTTCTGCAACAAAAGCTTCCTGGCCACATGATAATCTGGCCCAAACTAAGAACAACTGGGGAGTGACCCCCTTCGTCAATTTATAGGGCCTGATTCTCAAAAGTTACAGTATGGCATTGCCCAAGGCCAAAATTTCAGGCCATTTTTAACCCTTCATTCTCTTCCTATCATTTAATCATGATTCTTTAGTGTCCCAACTATGGAGGCTTGATTTAATTTTTTCCTGCTTGGCCGTTTTAATCGAACGAGAGGGAATTAGGCGTCGTTGATATATTATCATATTGAGTAGGGTACACACGTCACATTAAATATTTTGGCAGTGAACTGGCTTCCTCGATCCGAGATGAGCCTTTTTATTGAGCCACAGAACGGGAAAATTTCGCTCACTAACACATTTAACACCGAGTCGACCGTCGCCTGTTTAAGAGGGTAGGCGAAGGGATACTTGATACTTACTAAATCTGTCGATAAAAACAAGCAGATAATTGAACCCCATACTATACGGGAGCTTACATAAGTCCACATGAAGGGTGTCAAACTTCCCCGAAACTTCCTTAAATCTGCCGAATTCTGGAGATATCCTTCTAACGCTCTTGTTTTTCTGACAGACATCACAACTCTGTATAAATTTCTTTACTCTACTATGCATAAATTTGAAGGCGAAAATCCGCTTTCAGAATAGTCAAGGTCCGTTTAATTCCCAAGTGATTTGTATTATGTATTTTTCCTTTGACGGTATCACCAGATTTTCCTGGTACTTAATATTCTAGCTGGTGCCTGTGGAGATGTCAAAACCGCAAAAGGATAGTAGCTTCGCCCCGATGGATTGAATTCCTGTTGTAACAGGCCTTCAATCCACTAGTTTTCGTTCCCCTTATCAGGTCTTTTATATAACCATCAGTCTCCTGCTCTATAGCTATCTCTTTGAAATTTTTATTTCATTCTGAATTTTATTGTTCACCATTCATTCCAATTTTTTTTTATTTTTTTTACCTTTTTACTGTAAAAGCGTATAGTATTTATACAAAAATCATTCAAAGCATTAATCATTTACCAGCTCGCTACTATCTTCATCATTGCCACTATTATATTATTTATTATTATTATTATTATTATATTATTATTTATTATTAATATTATTACCTCCGCTTTATTTATTATTATTATTATTATTATTATTATTATTATTATTATTATTATTATTTATTATTATATATTATTATTATTATTATTATTATTATTATTATTATTATTATTATTATATTCTTATTATTACTTTCGCTCTTATATATATATTATTATTATTATTATTATTATTATTATTATTATTATTATTATTATTATTATTATTATTATTATTATTATTATTATTATTATTATTATTATATTATTATTATTATTAATAATTTTATCCCAATTATTTATTATTATTATTATTATTATTATTATTATTATATTATTATATTTATAATACTCCAGTAAGTATCGTGCTCTTTTAACGTGCGATTTAAAGGGTTTAACCCTTCCACTATGGAATTCTGAGAATTCCATTCACTAAGCTCCTCCCCCAATTGTAATCCCGTTTTCATGGCAATTTTCCTTTGGGCCACGCCCATCCCCAATCTCTATTAACAGCTAGTTGCAATTGTAAATCCCCACCCTATATCTTATCTCTTTTTCGTTTTAGCCAATTCTTGTCAAAATTTATCGCCAATTTTATTCTAGCCTTAGGACCAATTTAAACTCAATGTCAAAATTTGCAATGGCGTTTAATAAATTTATTTCCCGAATATTATGAACCTTTGTAGCACTCTTTTTCGTATAAGCCGTGATCAACCCACTGTTGCTGGTACAAATACTGACCTTCCTATTAGCAATTAAGTAAGCATATTTTTGTAAACTGTTATTGACACATAGTAACTCCTTAACCAACTGTGGTAGTGCCACTTCCACCTCAGTCAGTATGGTACTGTAGAGTGCGAAAATCTTTGTCTGATCATTTTCTTCTCCCATCAGTGCGCTGGCTATAGTGAGCTCGCTCACCTTCGTATATAATAGTAACTCAGTTTTTTCATCAGGGAACGACAATAGGGTGGCGCTCACCATCGCCGCTTTAGCTTCTTGAAATGCTCGGTCTGCTTCTACTCCCCAGGAAATCCTTTTATTGGAGGCGGGTTTTCCTTTCAACATTTTCGTTAAGGGTTGCAACAATTGAGCCGCCCCGACTATGTTGATTCGGCAGAAATTATATAGACCGAGGAATGCTCTAAGTTGCTTGATAGTTGTTGGCTTTGCAACATTCACCACTGCATCGATTTTCTCCTTACTAGGCCTAATTCCCTTCTCGCTAATATTGAAACCTAGAAAATCTGTTTCTCCGACTGCAAGTACACATTTTTTTTGGGTTCATATAAATTTTCATATACTTTAATCTCTCTAAAACTTTCTCCAACATTGCAACATGTTTTTCAAGAGTTGAACTGGCAATTAAAATGTCATCTAAATAAACAAAAACATTCCTTAAATCTCCAAGCAAGATTGACATGAAGCGCTGAAAGGCACTAGATGAACACTTGTGTCCTTGTATTAAATAGTTAAAACTGTAGTTACCAAAAGGACAAGTAATAGTGAAATATTTCTTTGTTTTCTCGCTAATTGGCACGTTATAGTAAGCTTGCCGAATATCGAGCCGTGTTAGCAACTTGCAATGTTGCAATTGCAATAAGATATCTTTAATCTTAGGTAGAGTAAAATTGTCAGAGGTTGATCTCTGGTTTAATAACCTCAGATCAACGACTAAACGAACTCTGCCATCCGGCTTTGGCAAAAAACTAGTTGGGAAACCCCAATTGCTTCTCCCCCGCGAAATGACCCCCGCGTCCAATAATTTATTGATTTCCTCCCTTGCTCTCTCAAAAAGGTGTGGAGCTATGCTTCTACTCCTCAATTGTATCGGCGAGCCGCTGACATTCACATGGTATGGGTAATTTGCCGCCAACTCGCACAAAATCTCTTCTTTTAAAGGGCATTCTTCTCTCTCCCCTCCCTCTCCGCTCCACAGTGCAATCTTCAACCCCCCTTCCAATAGTACAATCCTCACCCCCCCTCCCCCCTCCCCTATAGTTTCGTTAGCGTTGGGTTGTGAGCGAGCAGTAAAATCGTCCTCACAGCTGTTAAAATAAGCCCCGCCCCGTTTTCTTCGGTACTTTGTACATATAAATTGCCACCTTGCAAGCTGTTCATTCTTTAAATTTAAATTAGGTGCTTCATAGGGATTTAAGAACAAGACTTGGTACTTCCTAATTAAATCATTAACTAATTCAAATTCGCAAAGCGGCATATTTAAAGAAACAGCGGTTAAGGGTAAGATAGAATTTCGAACATGCTTGGAAAAATAAAAAGCTTCATTACTAAGAGAAATACTACGTTTCGTGCTGGGATCTAATAAATAATGGCATCTAAAGTCAATAATGAACCCGTATTTTTTGAGAAAAGGCATGCCGAGAACATTAAATTTGATATCTGCAGCGTAGGCATGCACATTGTAAAGTCTATTCCAACCCCAAATCAATTTCAATATTTTTATTATTATAAATATTCATGCAACCTCCATTCGCGGCTCTGGCAGTGCCTAATAACTACACCCCCCTAATCTTAATTCAGGATGCCATCACCCAGCGTTTCAGGCAACTTCCCGGTGTCTTAGCAAATAAGATTCATTGTTAGTTTTATCTGATATATAATACAATTTATCGAAAACTACCTCTCTAACAGCTGCAACGATTTTAGTCGAGTTGCCAGAAACTCCTACTACAGCATTATCAGATAAGTCACATGCATTATTTCTTAAAATTAATGATCCCTCATGCTTATCGGAAGGAGAAGAACCTCCTTCATCCCTAAAGCTAATACAATTCATTTTCAGAAAGGGAATTTCGCCCCTTTCATTATTTACAAATTCATTTTTATCATTATTTTTATCAACAAGTATGGAGTCACAAGTCTGAATCGCCTCCATCCCCGCCTTCTCCCCAGTGATCAAAGTGGGGGAGCAGGTCGACTCCGTGGGGGGGACCAGTGACTCATTCACAAGCCTATTGCTTTCAAAGTAATTATAAGAATTTACAAAATCGTTATTGCCATCATTATGGCTATCAGTCCTAATTCTACAATCACTACTATTATTATTGTCATTATTGTTATTAATCTCACCATGCATTGAGTTACAATGTAAAGTCGTAGAGGACTCCTGTGGGGGAGAGGTTGACTCAGGTGGGAGAGAAGCTGACCCGCTAGAAGTCCCCACTTCGTCCATTTGAGTCACCCTCTCATCATTAAAACCTTCGATTTCAGATGCATTGTTAATTACCCCCTCTTGCCCTTGATTATTTTTACAAGTAAAATTTCTATTCCATTTAAATCTATTAATATAATTAACATTTCCATCATACCCACGATTAACATAATTACAATTATTACTAAAATACCTATTACTAGTTTGGTATAACAATCGTCTTTTAGGGGAAGTTTCAACGAATTTGTAATCTTGCTTGGTAATTTTGATGCCAGTAACCTTACCCTCTCCCTTTGATCGATGATTTCATTAAGGTTAAAGATCATTGTTGTCTGCCGAATCCATTCTAATGCGTCAAATTCGTTGAAGGGGGGAATAGCATTGAGGGGGAGATTCTTCTTTCTTCCCTTTCTCCCTAAGAGAGTGGGGGAAGGGTGACTCTTCACCAAGTTTGCTGCTTCATGCTCTTCTTGGATCTCGCTTTCCGATTCTGTTTCGTATTGTGATGCGTCACCTTCTTCATTTACTCCTTCGGTCGGGGGGACTTCTGGGGGAGTGTGATGGGGTCTTGATGATTGAGACCGAGTCACAATAGCTATGTTGTTCCTCTTCGTTTGAACTCTGGGTGACTTCTTTTTAGACTCGGCATTCTTAACGGGTTTTTTTTTTTTTTTTTTTTAGTTGGGCCTCTTTTTAAGCCTATTGGGATAGGGTTTCTTGTTTCACTGCTTTTTCGGGGAATTTGAATTGTTTTTTTTTTTTTTTTTTTTTTTTTTTTTTTTTTTTTTTTTTGAATTGGCACTTTTTTTTCACTTCACTGTCTTAATTAGGCACTGTTTGAATTAATTCACTGTTTGACACTCTTCAGATCAGTTAGGTATGGGAGTTCAAGGTCACTCTGGGAGTCACCATTTCTTTGCATTAACCCTTGAAGAATTAATACAGTGGTAATGAAAAGGGGTAATTACTTTTTATTTTTATTTCTAAGACTAATTAAATCAGGTAGTAAATAATAGTATCAATGTTTAAAAGTTAACACAATGGGCCAGTTCACAGTTATTAATAATATTGGTGAAGGTTAACACCATAATTCCTATAATCAAAACACAATTTTCCGGCCTTTTAACAAGCCGACACTCAATACGACCTCTCTTCTTATGACTTGAGATCTTACTGACCTCGTTTCTCTTGGATGCCAGGCATTCTCGGGTGGCATTCAGGGTGACTCACTTTTACAATAATGGAGTCATACGGAAGAGTCGTTAAATATTTTTCTTACATAATAAAATAACAATTAAAATCTAACATATAGAGAGCCCCCTTTTTGAGTGATGTTACAGGTGTATATAGCCTTGTACAAAGCTACTATGAGAGGTGTACAGGATTATTGTGAGGGCAAGAGAAATCCTGTCCTCACACATATATATATATATACTTAATTATTGTTTTTTTAGCATGCTTCAATTCTAGCGACAGAGTTGTATTAAGCTTCACCCATTTTCGGTCAATTTAGGAATTATCAGAAATTACAAAAAAAAGTAATAATTTATTTTTAAATTCGAGGAGCAATGAAATTTTTTGGTCACCTTTATTTTAATTTTTATTATATATATATATATATATATATATATATATATATATATATATATATATATATATATATATATATATATATATATATATATATATATTATATATATATAAAAACTTATAAAATATATATATATATAAATATATATATAGATATAAAGTTCAATTGATTACGTCTTCATGTGTGTGTGTGTGTGTGGTGTGTTGTGCGTGCACATGCGCGCGCGATTCGGGTTATGTGTTTGTGGAAGGAAAGATGACGATGAGTGTCTTAATTAGAAATGTTTGTAAATAAAATATTAAGTATTTCATTAATTAAACAAATTCCTTTGTTTAATTATTATTATTATTATTATTATTATTATTATTATTATTATTATTATTATTATATTATTATTATATTATTATTATTATTATTATTATTATTATTATTATTATTATTATTATTATTATTAGTAGTAGTAGTAGTATAGTTTTTTTTATATAGAGTCAAAGTATTGGTATTAAAGAAGAGGTGAAGGTTGACTGTGGTCCATATATAATAATATTATTATATATATATATATAATATTATATATATATAATAATATATATTATATATATAAAAAATATATGTATTAAATATATATATATATTATATATATATATATATATATATATATATATATATATATATATATATATATATATATAATATAATATATATATTATAGGAAAATGCTTATACTCAATTAAAAATAAGCAAGTTAATTAAATTTATTTAAATAATTTATTTCTCTTTTTATAATCATAAGTCTGTTTATGGGAATAATTCACAGGATAAACTGCAAGTAACTTTTAAACCTTTAAAGAAGACAACAAATAGAATTTAAGAAATCTCTCTCTCTCTCTCTCTCTTCTCTCTCTCTCTCTCTCTCTCTCTCTCTCTCTCTCTCTCTCTCTCTCTCTCTCTCTCTCTCTCTCTATAT
>JABUQX010135096.1:7500-12500 GCA_015478945.1 Trachelipus rathkii | reverse complement strand
ATTATAATAGAAACACAAATTATAATAATAGATATAAATATGTCAGGAATGCCAACTATGATAATAGGAATATCTGTCAAAATAATTATTATAATAATAATGATCAGACCATAACAGTTATTACAGAAAATGTCTCTGATGGGGGAGGGGTTATCCCCCCAGTTGAGTCAGTTCGTTCCCCAGATGGGACGGGAGAAGGTGCGAGAGGAGAGTCTGTTTTAGTATGTAGCTCGACGCATGCGGAGCAGCAGAGTAATTTGGGTACAGATATAGAAAACGGGATATTTGAAAATACTGTAATGGACTGAATCGCGGGGGGGGGGGGAGAGTTATCGTAGCGCTCATAACTTGAATGCTCAGGAGAGAATTGAGGAAGAACGAAGGACCCTGAATTATTATTCCACCAAATAATAATAATAATAATAATAATAATAATAATAATAATAATAAAAGCGATAGTAGTAGTAGTGGTAATGAAAAGAATAATAATGATAATGATAATAATGTTAATGTTAATGAAAAAATTAATAATAATAATAATAATAATAATAATAATAATAATAATAATAATAATAATAATAATAATAATAATAATAATAATAATAATGAAAAGAATAATAATAATAATAGTAATGATAATAATAATAATAATAATGGTGATGATAGCGACGATTATAATGATGTTCACTATATAAATTTTGGAAGTGGGAAGGATACAACCTTTTTAAAGAAAAATTGTGTTAATATTGGAACTGCGATGATGGCTAAGAGGGCGATTTTTACGAAATTTTATTCGATTACGGATAGGAGGAGTATGAATAGTTATTTAATAGATTGGGGAAGTTCTTTAAATTTAATACGACCTTCAGATGCAGATAGGAGTGGAGGTATAATAGGTTCTGTGACAGCAGCTAATGGGACGTTGATATTTATTTATAATAAGAAATTAATTAATTAAGGCAATTTGAATTATGTGCATTCGCTGCCGAAATTAATTTCAATATTTTGGGTATGGCTTTTTTAGAGAAATATGGGTTCATTATTGACTTCAATTATAATTACATGATTGACCCCGAAACACTTCGTAATGTTTCAATAGATGATGAAGCTTCTAGCTCCTCACGTCAAATGCGAAATTCGCTCTTACCCTTATCTTGTCTCACTTTAATGGAATAATTTTATCTTCTTAAATTAAAGGCGGTCTTATGTTATGTAATAGAGGTTATTGAAACGAAATCATTATTGTATTGGATATTGTAGAATTAATAAGGTCTGGTTATATATGTTTTTTTTTAATATTATTGTAGAAATAAAATTTTGAATTTCAACAGTAACAAAATTACTACTCAAAAAAAAAAAAAAAAAAAAAAAAAAAAAACTTTAAAAAAATTTTTTTTACTCTATATAAAAAATATTTATATTTGATATATGCATCCTTACATTAAATTCTTAATTATTGTTTCATTGTATAAGAGAAATATTTAACGATTCTTTTGTGAGGGCACTTCAAATGTAATAGGCAGCTGCGGAAACGTACGTTCAAACGGAGTGCCTGGAGTGTAAAGTAGAACAAAGTCAGTTAGCGTCTCATACCATAAGAAGAGAGATGCGTTGGACCTCACGTCATAAGAAAAGAGGTTGTGTAAACCATTAGCTTATTAAAAGACCGGAAAATTGTATTTTGGTCGCAGAAATTATTGTGTTAACTTTCATAAATCTTATTAATAACTGTGAACTGGCCCATTGTGTTAACTAATGAATTGATTGCAATTTAAATTGTTTTTAAACACTGATACTATTATTTACTATTCAATTTAACTAATTTTAGAAATAAAGATAAGAAGTAATCCCTCTTTTCATTACCACTGTATTCAACTCTTCAAGGGTTAATACATATATATATTATATATATATATATATATATATATATATATATATATATATATTAATTATATATATATAATATATATATAAAATCATTAATTATAATATAATATATTTATATATTTATATATATAATATTAAATATTATCATTAATAAATTAATTATTTTATAATTAAGATTAAATAATTTATAATTCTATATATATATTTTTAAAGTATATTAAATATAACATATATATATATATAATATATATATATATATATATATATATCCTCTTATGTAAAGACCCGGGCCCACATAGATCCAGCAGAGTTGGAAATACCTAATATAAATTCATTTAAGTTTTTAAGTCATAAAAAGTCAGTAAAATAGTAAAAGGAAGTGTGTACAGACTTTACCAGTAGATTAAGTGTAAGAATGAGCATAGCTATTAAGTCTGTGGTCAGTGAGTGGACAGAGAAGTCTTTTTTTTTTTTTTTTTTTTTTTTGTGTGTGTGCGTGTGTGCAGTTGTGTGTGTGTGTGTGTGTGTGGTGTGTGTGTGTGTGTGTGTGTTGTGTGTGTGTGTGTGTGTGTGTGTGTGTGTGTGCGTGTGTGCTTGTGTGTGTGTGTGGTGTGTGTGTGTGTGTAGGTGTGTGTGTGTGTGTGTGTGTGTGTGTGTGTGTGTGTGCTTTGGAATGTTCAGAGGGTCAGACCCTATCCTTTCTATATGCGTATTGATACTTAAGTAAGTATAAGATTTGGTATTTATAAAGCGAAATAAAAAACATTAAAAATACTTCTCCTTCCCTGTCATTATTTTTTTCTGAAAATATATTTAATTTTTTTTATAATTTATTGAAAATTTATATTAAGATATGGCATACATTTTTTTGGGGAAAAAATTAGGTATTATTAATCAAATAATTTAACTTTTTATTTATGATACATCGCGACTACGGTTACCTGTACAAATAAAAAAAAATGAAAAATAATAAAACCCTAACCTAACCTAACCTAAGAGTATGATAATCTGTGAAGCAATATTTGTATTTATTCAAATTCGTCGAATATATATATATATATATATATATATATATATATATATATATATATATATATATATATATTATATATATATATTATATATATATAAATATATATATATATATTTATATATATATATATATATATATATATATATATTGCAATTTTCTTTTTGCATCTATTTTTCTTCTACTATATCATATTTCACAACAGTTTGGGACTGACGTTGTACAACCTTATTCAACGGTTTTTCGGGTGGTGTTTGGAAAAGTGTGTTTAATCCACACCTTACCAAACATTCTGCAGTACTAAATCGAAATTGTATAAGTTCCATTTCCTTTGTTTTTGGTACTCCTGAAGACTCAGTATCTCCTAAATTGCAAACAGAAGGTAACAACAGCTAAATTAATAAACAAATTATGACAGGTAACGTCTATTTCTTATATTTTAATTAAATCCTGTAAAGGGATAAAAGGATGTTCAGTTATTCACTCCCAATTCTCTTACCATACTGAATTACTGGCGATAGGCAAATACACTTTTCCTTTGGGGTTTTGAATCTTGTCTTCTCACAAAACGTGGATCTTTTCGGGGACTAGCCCATATGGTAGACAGGAAAATAGGTTGACAAGAAAAAGGTCGACACAACCAAAAAAAAAATTCCTGTACAGCCCGCCGCAGGCGTTAGGATAAGATAAGTAAAGTTAAGTTAAATTAAGTTAACTTAACTTTTTAACCTAACTTAACTTAACTTAAGTTAGATTAAATTTGATTAGGTTAAGTATGGTTAAGTTAGGTTAGGTTAGGTTAAGTTAGGTTAGGTTAGGTTAAGTTAAGTTAAGTTAAGTTAGGTTAAGTTAGGTTAGGTTAAGTTAAGTTAGGTTAGGTTAAGTTAGGTTAGGTTAAGTTTGGTTAGGTTAGGTTGTTAAGTTTTGTTGGATTCGTTATAGAAACTCAAAATAACCAGATTTTTCTTTTAGAAATATCAACCCACTTTCCTATATCGACCATTTGTATATATTTCCATCTTTTCCTATTTACCATTCACATATTTAGGATATCAGCAATGTGACAATGGAATTGTCATTCCATTTCAACAAAAACGCTGTACTGCACTGCACTGCACTGGATGAGCAACCATCAGCCATTCGTTGAACACTGGCCAGATATATTCTGTATCATTTTTAATAGCTAAATTCCTATTTCTGTTGCTCAATACTGTACTAATGCTGATTATGGAATAAAATAATAATATAAATTAAATTATTATATAAATTATTACTTTATTATTATATAAATTATTATTGTAATCCATTACGAAGGGAATCGAGAAAAATGTAAACAATTCCCTAAATTTAACCTGTCTCCAGGAATCAATCCCCCAACGCATTGTGCCTTGAAATATTTATATATATATATAATATTATATATATATATATATATATATATATATATATATATATATATATATATATATATATATATATATATATATATATATATTTTATATATTTATATATATATATAGTATATTTATATATATATATATATATATATATATAATATCATATTAATATATAATGTAATATATATATATATATATATATACGAGCCATTCGATATAATAATATATATATATATATTTTAGTTATATATAATATATTCATATATATATATATTATATTTATATATATATATATATATATATATATATATATATATATAAATAATTGCTGTTCTCGAAAAATTTTAGGAAGAAAAAGGAACCCCTGCATATACATTTTATTCAACTTCAACAACCTCACAACCAAAATAAACATTTTAAATTTTTATAATAGCATTAGGCTAAGTATTAAGCGATGACTCGCCTTACTGTATACCACTTCTTATAAAGTTAATAATAAATAATAATAATAATAATAATAATAATAATAATAATAATAATAATAATAATAATAATAATAATAATAATAATAATAATAATAATAATAATAATAGGATAACATTCAGGCGAATGCTGCTTGCACCTAAATGGACGCAAAATACAAGTGGTGTTTCCTTGAATTCTGATTGGCTGATTGATAGATTTGA